>JZKD02S1805007.1:446931-460503 GCA_000966675.3 Picea glauca | reverse complement strand
TTTTGCACTTATTGCAGATAACTGCAAAGTTGCACTCACTATTTGACTCACATTTAGTTATTTTGTGAATGGATTGTGTTTTCAGCTTGAATGAAAAAATTGTACTTGTAATCATCTAATATCTTATGTTTGGATTTCTGTTTACCATGAATAGGACTGCCCAATGTTTATTGGTATTGTTGTTTTTCATATAAATGCAGACACTTGAAAAATTAGAAAAAAGTGTACAAGCTGGAAACTATTATGAAGCTCAACAGATGTACAAATCTATTTACGCCAGGTATTTGACTCTCATTGGTCTAGTTCTGATATATCTTGTTTCAAACTTTTAATCAATTGTTTTGTGGCAACTCATCTTTGTTGACTTTAAATTATTTATACATAGAGAAAATTGATGTGAACATAGCAGATATACACCAACTGCTATAAGAGTTGGTAGTAAGAAAGCTGGAAATGATTTGAATTTCAAAGCAACTTGTCAGATAAACTGAATTCCATGCTGCTAAGCAGCTCAGGTTAAAGCCAAAAAATTGTCAGCATGCATTCTGTTAGAATGTTCTCAGATATATCATATAGAAATACATTCAATTAGAGGAGCAGAAGCAGGAGCATGTAGTATATGGTATCGTGGATTATAATGATTCAGGACCTTATTCTGGTCTGCACATATGGGTTAAGGACAGTGAGTCCTTCAAAACATATGATTGCCCCTTCATTCGTGAGAACAAAGGGGCTGAACTGTTACTAATGACGTTACATATTTTATGTCTTACACATGCATATTTTCATTGCTAGCATATGTAAATGAGAAACATGTTACGTTTTACTATCCCTGTGTTGTGTATGGGTTAAACACTTAATTCATGAGAATTTTCTCAAGGATGGAAGGAATATGATAAGATGAGATAATTTTATTAATGTTTATGAATGACCAAAAGAGAATTTTTTCAAGAATGGAAGGATAATATTAGATAATTTTATTAATGTTCACGGATGACCAAAAGAGTAGGTCAATGGGACTTGCAAGTACCAACAATGGTATCCAGTTGTTGTAGTGCAAAAGGCTACTCCAGAATGCTACAAAATATAAATTTAAGTGACTAAGGAATAAGTGAGGTTGTGCATAGTCTCATTGCTTTGGTATCTACTGTGCCTGACGTTGGAGGGTTTGCAGGGTGCTAGCACCTCCAACCTCTGAAATATGTTGAGAGAAAGAGGTATTCAATTTGAAGAGCTGGGGGGGGGTACGGCATTGGAGGAAACCTGTAACATTTGTCATTTGGGAGTCATTGCCTCCCACATGAAGAATGAAGAGAGCTAGGCACCATTGATCAGGATAGTGAAAGAAGCTAGAGAAGATCTCCAATGTCCTGGATCAAAGAACGATATCTTTCATAGATCTTGTAATAGGTGGTGTACCTGAAAATTAAATACTCCTCATATTCCACTTCCTACAGATGGCATATGTCCGTGAGAGCACACAGTAAACTAGCTAGGGGAGAACCTGCAGATATTGTTGATGTTTTGTAGATTGGGGCAGGTATTCTCACATTGGCCTTGGTGTCGGGCATGTGAGAATTTTTGTTGGCAATCACATTGCATTTTTTGTTTTGGTGAAAACCCCTTTGGTTTGGTGTTGGGGCTTCACACCCACATGGGTGATTAAACAATTCTAATTAATGTTGAGTTTAGAAGGGGTTCCTAAAATCACTCATTAGACTCCTATAAAAGAAGAGGCATTGTGAGGAGGCACCTTAGATCTCATTGTGACATCATGAAGTTGGCATGAGTGAGTAAGCACTCTTCCCAAGGAGATTGGGAGGCAAATTGCAGTAAGGGAAATTCTTCACTTTGGCAAATTTACCCTAGGGTTTCTGGACTTTTTGGTTTTCTGGAGGAGGCTACACGTGTGAAGGAGGCCGCACGTGTGAGGAGGACAGCCACATGTGTGATAGCCTTAGTCACCGGGTTCGACGATTTTCAAGCATCAAATTCGAAACTCGCTGATTTTTACTCGATCCCGAATTTATTCGATGAAATTCGCCGAACTTCAAGACAAATTTGATGTCGAACTTGAATCCGTACTTAAAGCCAAACAAATTTGCCCAAATTCGTTAGAATTCGCCAGGGTTCAATGACATTCGCGCGGGTATGGTTAAAAAAAATTAAAAAATGCACAACCCGCGAATTAGCTCCATTCGATTTGCAAATCTTTTCCAACCACTAGCATCGCCATTGCCTTCGCCCTCCATTGTCAATTACTAATAATTTTTAATATTTTACAATGTTTGTTAGTGAGTCACCAAGTTTCATTTATATTATATTTTATTCTGGTTTTATTATTTTATTTCTCTCATTTATAATGATTATTTTTCTTTTTTATATTTTAAAATTTCATATATTTATCTTTTGATAATAAAAGTGTTTATTTAAAATACTGAAAACGTTTCAAAATTCTCAACATAATTTGATATAAAGAAATTATAATAAAATATTTTTTATTAAATATATAATTTTCATATATATAGAAAATGATTTGTTTCCAAATTGTATTATTTATTTTTTAAGGTAATTAATTAATACTTGAATCTTATTATACATGCCGATGGGAGTGTATATAGAAATGGAATCTGAAATCTTTGTTGACTGCTATTACTTTATTAGTTTTAAATAGTTTTATATTAGCAACAAATTTTTTTTCTTCATAATTTACTTCAAATGAATATTTTTGAAAAGTATAGATTCACTAGTATTTCAAATATCTTTTTGAATATTTTTGTTGTGTTATTTTCAAAATATTGATTGGGTATTTTTACTATGGAACGAAAAAGAGTTTATATATAAGTTTTAAAACAAAATTAAATTAAAAATATAGTATAAAAATTGAGAACACAAAAAATTATATGCATTTAATGTTATGTTCATGTCTTCAATGTTATGTTTCAAACTTCCATAACCTTCAATAACATATTTTTAGATTTTGAACAAGATGATGTGTTTTTAAAATATATGTTTAATGATTAATCATGTTTGCCTCCTATTTTCATTTCTATCATATATGTGTTATAATGAGAGTATTGAATTTATTATATATATTTTTTATTTTTCAAATTTTGTAGTTTGTCGAACTTAATGTTGAATTTTATCCCCAAAATTTTCACTGTCGAATTATTTTCGAACTTCAAGCTCGCCGAATTCGAACACAAACACGAACTAGGTGACAACAACTGGCAGAAAATCAGGCAGCACCACACCAGTGGACCACACAGGTCCGTATAGTTGTCAGCAGGAGAGAGAAGGCCACATGTGCAAGCCGTACAGACAGGCTGCACGTCCAATTTTTTCTAGGTAGAGGGCAACAGCCGTATGGCTAATGTCAGCAGGCTGTATAGGCCGTACAACAGACTGCAGGGTGACGTCAACAATCATATAGCTAGGATTTTGTCCAGGTTTGCAAGTTGGAAGAAGTTTCCGAAAATTTGTTGATTTTGTAATTTTTTGGAGAGGACTGTTTTTGTCCTCAGAATTTGTGATTTGTTGAGAGGGCTAGTTTTACCCTCATAAATTCTAAATCTGAAAAGTTTACAGAACATAAATTTGTCTCTTGTGCATGAATGGTTTCTCTCTGATCTTTATGTTTCCACTGTAATTTTCGGTCATAATTTTAGTGTAAATTATTCAATGATAACAACCCTAGGGTTTACTGTTTGAAGTCACTCAGAAGTAATTTTTAGAACTGAAATTGAATGCATTGAATTGCACGTGAAAAATTGACAGATATTTGGTCAAATGGTGTTGAGTATATTAAGGTAGGCGATAAGCTTGTCCCTTAGCTATGAAAAGTGCTCCATGCTGAAGGCCATCTTGGGGCCAAGAGCTCGAGAGGGGATCCAAGTGGCATGGATAATTGTTGATAGATGTAATCCTTGGTAGCCTTGTTGAGAACCTATTTAAGGGGAAGAAGGTGGTGAGGGGTGTCTAGAGAGTAGCTAATGTAGAAATTTCCAGCCCTAGGTGACAGTTCTCTTGATGATCTCAATTAAACAAATAAATTTCAGACCATTTAAGATATTGTGTGATTGATGCTATGGTCTATGCTCTCTAAATGTGCTCCTAGGAGTCTCAACATACTCTTGAGCATCCATCAATGTTTGAGTGAACCATCGAGGTCTCTTGACAGAACTAGAAGGAGATGATGCCTCCTCCTCTTCACCTAAAGGATGTTGTCCTACGCTGTAAGTCATTGGTGACCCTGGCTCCACCTTTAGAGCTTCCTACTCCTCATCCTTTGTCATAGGAATAGGTTCACGGGACTTCTTGGATGCAAAGTCTTCCTCCAACTTTACATCCTTGCTCACTATTGTCTTTCTTTTCTCTAGAATATAGACCCTGTAAGCCTTTGAAGTCTGATTGTAATCTACAAATAAACCCTTTTTGCTAGAGGGCTCCAACTTGGTCCTCTTCTCCACCAGTACATGGATATAAACTAGACATCCAAAGATCCAGAAATGATTCACCTCTAGCTTCACATTAGTGAATGCTTCTTCTAGTATCTTGTCCTCCAAGATCTTGTGTGGACACCTGTTTGGATTTAGACTGCTTTGTTGCATGCCTCTTCCCATAGAAACATCGGTAAGTCCTGGTCATGAATCATGGCCTTAACAAATCCTATGATGGATCGATTCTTCTGCTCTGCAACCCCATTTTGTTGCGAGTTGTACAAAACATTTAGTTGCCTTTTGATCGTTGCCTCCTTGCAGAAACCCTTGAACTCCTTGTTGATATAGTCACCCCCATTGTCCGATCTGAAGACTTTGATTTTCTTGCCTGTCCAGTTTTCATCTAGAGCTTTGAACCCCTGAAACTTGCTAAAGACCTCATCCTTGGTCTTTAAGAAACCTACTAAAGACCTCGTCCTTGGCCTACATACTCCCTGCTACTCAATGCTGAACTCTGAAAGACCTGTGACTATCTCCCTGTTAGCACAAATTTCTACCCACCAATTTGAGCTGATATATGTGTTAGGGTAAAAACTTAGCCAATTAAAGGAGTAATGACCCCAAATTGTCATTGGCCAAACCCCTCTCTGTTTGGGCTATTGCTTGCTAGCCTCTGGGGGAAGTCCCTAGGCACACTGAAGCGCCTTGCTGCTAAGATTTATGACTGATTTTCTGCGTTAAAAACCAAAAATCAGCAAGCTGTTTGTCTTGGACATGTAAAAGCGGCCCAAAATGATGATGAAAATTGATTATTTTCGCTTGGAGGGAACCTGGAGGGTTAGCACAAAGAGACAGAAAAACTATTCAAAAGATCGAAATAAACACAATAAACAGTTCAAAAAATGGCAAATCAAATCACAAATTGACCATAGTACCGCCAAGAAAAGAGGTTTGAAGACAAACACACACTTTTTTATTGATCAAATGTACAAGAGAGTTGATTGCGCCACACATGGCAAGCCTACAACCGATACAATGACTACTTTGCCTAGAGAAGAGCCACTAGACTAGAGAAGAAGAGAGAGGAGAATGAGAGAGACACTATGTTGTTGCTACAATGAACCCGCCAATAACCAATGTCAAGCATCCAATATACAACACAACGAGGGCGCATATCCCAAGGGAGAGGAAGAGGATGTATGGGTGGCTAAAAATGAAGGCTAAGTGCATGAGGGAGAGAGATATGTGAGGAGTGTGAGATGAGTGAGTGTATGTGAGAGTTTACCTGAAGGTTATATGTGCACAAGAGAGGATAATGTGCCCTAAAACTTAGGAAGGCGCACTTGAGGAAGAAAGGGAGGACTAATGAATGATAATGAATGTGAATTGGCTTTATGGAGTGAAAGAAACGTATGGAGGCCAAATTTAGCTTTTTAATGCATGTTTTTTTGCTAAATTTGACAAAAGCACGAGTGAGTTATGGCTAAGAGGGGAAAGTCGCCCTATTTTTTAGGGAATTTCCTAACTTTTAGGAAAATACGGTTTAAACTCAACTAGAGGTGAATTTTAAGGAGTTGATGCATGACAAGTTGAGGGGTGATTATACGGCGGAATATACAGCGAAATTTAAGCCTAGTTATGTGACTCCCTTTTCTCAATTAATTATTTATTTATGCTCAAGTCTTGGAAATATGTGCTCCCTTGCCTAAGTGGATGCCACATCACTCTGTAGATCTGCCACATGTCGACATGTGAGGGTGCCACTTGGCACTGGATGGATGATGATCATACCTGCTAATTATAGAACTTTCTAAAAATAGAATCCAGCTCCCAAATTTTAGGAAACTGTCCACATCATCCAGGAAGACTGGGAGAACACTGCCACATGTCATTGTCTAAAAATAGACATTGCTAAAAATAGAAAGTTGTTCAAATGCCTTTGACTTTATACTCATTGAACTTGTTTTTTTTGTAAGGGATCCAAATATGCAATAAGAATTGACATGCGAGCCTTGGTGCTCAACTTGCTAAAAATAGTAAACTATGCCAAATCATCTCGGAAAAGATCCAAAGGACTTTGAATGTCTCAAGGATCAACAATATACGCTCAGAATCTGAATTCGGGGCCTGGAGCAAAAACTTGCTAAAAATATAAAGTTCTCGCATGTCGCCTAGAAAAATGCCATTGGGCCTAGAATCATGCAAGGACTCTCCCTGTATGCTCAAAACTATTCCAAACTGTCAAGAGACCCACTCAAACCGTGTCTCCTAAAAATGATCAACACCTGCTGTATATTAACATCTCTCTCAAAATGCATGGAAACCAAGTCATCTCTAACTCTGAACCAAACAACCATGTACTGATCATATACCTGTCTCTCATGGGAACCAACCTCTGCTAACCATAAGTGCTAAACTTTGGGAGAATCTTAGAATGCCAACAAAAATAGTTCATGTTGGCTCTTAACCCTCAAGATTTTCAAGGGTGAAAGTCTAGGGGTTAACACTCCCTTAGAATAGGCAATGCCCTGTGATGCAGGTGTCCCATCCTCTTGTGCAACAACTCGCATAAGCTGTCACTATTATGAACTAGGGCTCGAACAAGTTCACCCTGTAATCTGTAAAGATTACCTTCTCTAACCCCTATTACCTGAGCTATATTTGGGCTAGATTCCTTAGGCTTGATGAGGACTTGTTGGTTCTTGAACTCCATAGCATAACCCTTATCCTCCATTAGCGAAACTGAAAGAAAATTCTTCTTGAGACTTGGAACAAACAAAACATCATCAAAGTCTAAAGAGTTACTTGACTAGAGCTGGAAGGGAATGGTACCAACTCCTCCTACTAGTTACTTGTCATCATCACCAAGCTCAACTTGAACCCTTGAGTCTTGCTTTGTTAGACTAGAAAACAACTACCGAGCTGATGTCATATGATGAGATGTGTTTCTGCTTAATACACACCTTGGGTTGCGTGGAAGATCCACTGGGTGTGTCCTTGGGGGCAAGTCTCGAGTTGAGATATTGTCACTCAACACTCAACTCCTCTGTCTAGGCCAACTCTTAGCGAAGCCAAGGGGGGTGGTTCTTAAGAAAATAAACTAAGGCTAAGTAATCTATAGCATAAAATAAATCTAGGAGTTTAATGAAAGCAAGAGCAATACAAGTAAATATGCTCTAGTAGCATATAATTCATCAATCATGAAATGGCATATTCATTGATAGCATAAGCAAAGTAAGATACTTTTAGCCATGAGATACTTCAAGAGAAACAATCAGATTGCAAGTACTTGAAGAAAATTATGAAAGGTAAAGATTGAAAGTATTATAGACCAGTGCCAATAGTAAGGTAGATGTCGCTGAAATGAAAGATATGTTGGAGTGCTCTTGATAGTTTTATTATTAAAGTGAGTTGCTTAAATTAGTGGGTTTATTCGTGCAAACACCTGTGCATGAAGTTGCAAGAAAGGAAATCTAAGCTAAATATTTGGCCCTTTAGAAATTATCCCTCAATTGGGTACAAAGACCAATGCCAGAGGTCCAATGAGGGGAGAACAAATCTCATTAGAGAGTATCCCCCTGCCTTCACACACAAGTTCAATGTAGGATCCCAAGTGAACAATAATAACTATCGGATTTCCCTATTTTACTAAATCCACACTGACCAGTTCTCGTTCTGATGGGTCCCCCAATTCGAGCTAGGCTCGCAAGGGGTCAGAGCATACTAAGGCTGCTGAGGGGATGGTTTATTTGCCAAATTGAAATTGCAAAAAGGAAATCTAAACTAAACTAATCTAGAAAATGAAATCTAACTAATGTTTCGCTGTGTTGTGGGTTTATTTTATCCTTATGTTAGTAAAGCAAAGCAAAAGCTAAATGAAACAATCACACCTTGGACATCGATCCCCCCTTAGGGGATTGGAACTGGGCGTTGGGTAGCCCACTAATTTTATTAATGATTACAATCTCTTTTCAGTGATGCTTGTGGTCCTTTATAGGTTGAAGACCAACAAACTTACAAGGTTTCAGAGAAATTTATTTAGAATGGAGGAGAGGTGTTTCCTGTTGAGTTTTGGTACCTTGGGAAGTGGGCCCCTAGTGTTATCGAGTCTCTAACACTGAAGGGGGAAAAAGTGACCCTCACTCACTTTACTTCATGTTACAAAGTCAAAGTGACTTTATGAGTTAATTAAGACATAAAGTGGCTTTATAACTTAAAGTGACTTAGGGAACTTAAGTAAAGGGGGAGATTTAATCTCCACCATTCATCTTGGTTGGCTAAGATCTAATCCTAGCCATTAGTTTCTAGGTTAGCCTAAGGATGAGGCTAAAGGTGAAGAGAAGGAGGGAAAAGGCATTCATTGTTCACTCGTGAGTTTTGAGTGAAGAGAGGAAAGGAAGAAAAGTTTTGGAGAAGCGAGGAGGCACACTTGTGGATGAGGGCACACTAGCTAAAGAGGTGGGCGCACCATAGGTGAAGGGGCACACTTGTTTGTGCAAAGAGAAAGGGCGCACCAAGAGTTAAGGGGGTGCACTTGCTTGAGGAACAGATAAGGGCATAAGGGCAGTACCTAAGAGGGCACAAACTTCAAGACAGGTAGCATCAAAGGGAAGGGCGCAAATCCCCAAGAGAAAGGGCACACACTTCAAGGAGGGCTTGCATGCCAAGCTTGTGAGGAGTTGCCTATTGTTGTCAGGTTCCTCTTGTTTGTTCTTTGCTGTACTATTTCTCTAAGAGCTCCATAATACATTTCCTCTTCTACTGGTTTTCCCCATGGGAGTTTTTCTAGGGTCATGTTGACTAAAAACATGTGTTAAATTCTTGCGGTTTGCATATTTCCTTATCAACATTTAGTGTAAAGATATAGAGGTGTGTTTCAAGATTTTAATGACTGTAATATTAGTAATTTTGGAGAGCATTTTTAATCCTCAAATTAACCTTGAACCACCAACATTAAAAAGAGCTTCAAACTTGTCCTAAAGGCAGCCTTAAACTCAACATTAAAACAGACCTGTTATCAGCCTCAAACAACAGCAAGAACAGACCTGTGTGTGTCAAATAAACTGTCCTAAAACAGTGGTATTTCAGATCTGAGTTTACAGCCAAAAGGAGCCTTAAATTTCTTCATTTCCGGGGATCCCAGATGGTCTAAATCTTCAAACAGAATCTCCTCTTGGCTGTTCGTCTTTCCTGCAAAAACAACAAACAAACAAACTTCAAATGATGCCCAAAATCACTTTGGACAGCTTGCAAAAACCGTTAGACTTGAACCAAAAAATTGCTAAATGAAAAGTACACTAAGAATAGTAAATTACAACCTAAAGAGAAAGCAAAGGCAAGCTCCCTTAGTGTCTTTTCTTTGCTGTTCGGAACAACAAAGAATTGGCACTAAGATTGCCAAATATGTAAATGAGAGCTCTTGGAAAATGAACTACCTTTAGCTTTTAAAATAAAAAAAAAAGCTTGCTGAAAGTGAACTTTTCCTGTGCTAGATCCAATCCTTAGATGAAAACATTGAAGTGCAAAAATAGATCTAGACTAATCTACGCATGCAAGGCTAAAACTACTTAAGATTTAGGTGATAATATAAATCTAGCTATTGCATCCATAAAATAGTCATTGTTACCCACCAAGTTCCACTAGGATGGACTTGCAGTTGAACCACCAAAAATTGAACAAACACTTGTTCAAAATTCAGAGTTCAGAAGTCCAGTCGGCCATTATCGCCCCTTTTCGATTTTTTTTTATCGCATTTCCATACCCCTGTGGGGCATTGTAATTCGATGAATTTAGCATGATGAACTTGTAACGGGCTTAGCTTCCTAAGACTTAGACATGAGTGCATCACTCTAGAGTGTTGTTTTTACTTATTAATTATTTTTTGAATTAATTTTTAAGCAAGTTATAATTTCTGAGTTTTTTCACTCATTTCCTCTAAAGCTGGAGTGTGTACTCATGGTTAGGCTTTAACTTGGAAAATCTAAGTCTAGTGTCTAATGTGTATTACCATGCTAATCCTCCTCCTAGAGTCTCATGGAAATGCGCTAAGTCCCCCTTAGGTTTTTTAATGTTTTATGCAAAAATAAAATTTCCCGCAAAATTGGGATATTTTAATTGTAAATAATTCCTAGCTTAAATAAGTGGTACTAGGAGACATTATATTCCTTGGGGGTATTCATTTTTCAATTTTGGACTTAAAATACCCACTTTACCGAAGTACCCACTTTGTGTGTAAAATTAGTGATTTTTAATCACTTAAAATCAATTTTACTCACAAATGGTCAATAAAAGACAAAATATCAGCAAATATTATTTTTTGGGAAACATGTCGGAGACATATTTCAAGTTGACTCACCCCTTCTTGAGTTAACTAAGCCTTTGTGGCAGTTAAGGATGAGTTGTGGATGAGTCATGTGGAGTTTGACTTGAGTGTGAGAGAGTTCTCACTGGGAAGTGTGCCCCTCTTGGGAGAGGTGGMACATTCTTGACGAGGGTGCCTACCTCTTGATAGGTGGTGCCCTCCCCCTTGCTCTCACTCTCACACATGGCGCATTGTTGGAGCTTGATGAGAGGTGGCAGCTTATTKCTCTAGACTTGGCTCAYGCTCTCCTCACATGTGGTGYGCCCTCCCTCTYGAAGTRATGCGCCCTCCTCTCTTGGACTCTCCACCCATTGTGCTATATATTGAGCCTCTTGATCCCATTGTAAACTAGATTGGTAGACCTAGAGTTATGYTGTTGTAATATGCTCTCAAGCTATTGTGGAATAAATATTTGAAGACTTTGGAGGTCACTCTTGTTGTSTTGAGMAAATGTGTGGATGCCATTGTTCCATTTTGATGTGTTGAGGTTATGGTAAACTTTATTTCTTGCAATTTCTTTGTTCATTTGTCCTTGATAAATAAGATCTTAGAAAGCTTCCTTGCATTTCTATATCTTGTTATTTCTAGCATATTTTGATCTATGATTACGTGTTCTTCTAGCTTGATTGACTTGTTTTCTAGATCTTGTATGTAGGAAGTGGGTGCACCCACCTTTGACAAATTTCTTGGTAGGATTGTTCTAAGTTTGTAGGGCCTTTGGATTGAAGGAGTGGAGAGCTCCAGCTTGAGTTTCCAACATCCTCAATTTCCTTCTATCAGAGCAACTTCCCTCTACATTACATCAAGAAGATTCCATAGCCCAAGATTTGCTTCCATCTGACACTCTTTCTCTCTTATCTCATAAAATTTCTATTTCTCCTTTGGTTACTAGTTTGCATGCAAATACTTAGATCTAGATTACATTTCAAATCCTTATTTATCTAAGTTAGTATGCAAAGTTAAGTTAGATCTAGATTGTAAATTCCATTTCATCATTTTAAGCTAGATCTATCATAAGAAAATTAATTTTCTAGCAAGCTATCTTTTTAAAATTTTAAAAGGCTAAAGGTAGATTTCTTTCAAAGAGCTTTTCCTTTCATAATTGGTAAGTTAAGTGCCTTTACATTGCTGTTTTAAAACAACAATCAAAGACCCTAAGGAAACAAACTTTCTAGCTCCCACTCTTTATCCCCCATAGGGGAAACAATGTCTTTTGTGATTGTTTCAATTTTGGCTCAAATTTACAATTCACATATAACGGGAAAGCTAAAATAAACCTTTAAATTTATCACAAGCACCACAACACATTAGTTAGTTTCAATTTCTAGATTAATTTAGTTAGATATTTTTGCTAGATTATGTTTCCTTTCTACAATTTACCTTTTGCTTTTCAATTTGGCAAAATAAACAATTCCCCTTAGCTCCTCGGTGTATGCTTTGAACCCTTGCGAGCCTAGCTCGATCTGGGGAAATCATCAGAACTGTTAAGGTTTAAGCTATTATTAGAGTTCTTTGCATTTCAATAGATAATAATAGCATAAGATAGGATTACTGAGAAATACACAATCACAAGAGACATCATTTATCCTGGGAAACCCTCATGGGGGAGAAAACCTAGCAAAACTTCCTTATTATAGATAGCCAATACAATGCCAAGAGATAACTCAAACAAATATAGAAATTCCTCTCCCAAGAATGCGCCTCTCTCTCTTCTCCAACTGCAGCTTCAAAACTTGTCTCTCAATAAACAAGTGAGTGTGTGTCTAAGTGAGGCGCTAGCCTCCTTATTTATACAATTCTGGCACGTGTGGAAGTGTCTCTTCACTGGCAGGGCCGACTTCTTCTGGGTGGTTATAACCACCTTTAATATATTCTGGGGCCTCTTTAATATATTCTGGGGCCGACTTCTTATTCTGCCTATTACAATTACGTTTTGACCAATCTGCAAAAGGGGATTTGGTCTTTTACAATAGCCAACATGATCAATCCGCAATAGGGGATTGATCTAATGAATAATATCACAATAATAATTAGAATACACTTTGCAGTTACATTATTTCAACACTCCCCCTTAACAAGAAGGGTATTCTACAACAACATCAGGTGAGAGAGAGGACAACATCATCAACAACATCAGGTGGGTGAGAGGACAACATCATCAATATCATCTTGGAACACTGACTGACGTATCTATAAATCATCGAAATTTTTTCTCATCGGCAACATCGTCATTCTCAGTGAAATGAAATCATCATCTCCATCAATATGGATTAGTATAAAACTAATACATCATCATCACAGCATGAGGCTGGTCTCATCATCATAGCACGAGGCTGACACACTACACAACAATTAAGCTGGAATCACAATACTAGACTGGCTTTACGTCACAATAATTAAGTTGGAAGCACAATACTCGGCTTGCTTCTTGTCACAACAATTAAGCTGGAAGCATAGTACTAGATTGGCTTTACGTCACAATTAAGCTGGAAGCACGGTACTAGACTGGCTTTATGTCACAACAATTAAGCTGGAAGCATAGTGCTAGGCATATCTCAACACAGTAACTAGACTGACTTTACGTCATAACAATTAAGCTGGAAGCACAGTACTAGGCATATCTCAACACAACAACTAGACCGACTTTACGTCACAGTGATTAAGCTGGAAGCACAGTACTAGGCATATCTCAACACAACAACTAGACTGGCTTTACGTCACAACGATTAAGCTGGAAGCACAGTACTAGGCATATCTCAACACAACAACTAG
>JZKD02S1805007.1:410118-425852 GCA_000966675.3 Picea glauca | reverse complement strand
AGACATGTCATTCAAGGATTATTGCACCATCAAACATCCTAAGTAGTATGAACCCCAACTATCAGGGCACAAGAAGGGGAAGGTGCACATTGTTGAGGTACACTATGACAGTGAGGATGAGGAGGTGCATGAGAATGCAACCACAAATGCCTATTTAGAGCAGTCAGATAAGGCTAGTGACTTCTGCACATCTGAGGGACAGTTGGATGGACATGATGATAGCGCATGTTCTTCATCTTCCCTACCAGGCAGTGTTGAGACTTCGACACTTCAACATAGTGATGATACATGTGAGGATTCATATGTGTGGGAACTTGAACGTGATGAGATTAGGTGGTTGGATGACTAACCCTTGTGTATAGACATGGCTTCCAGGAAGGCATGTATGGAGGATGATGAGCTTTCGATGATGACAGTGACACATTCATTATCTTCTCAGACACCTATGATAGCCACGACACATGAGGATATCAGTGGCATTCCTGATATGGTGGAGGAGCCTTGTGAGAGGATTGTACACCAGGGACATATGGATCTGCAGACCCAGGAGGAGAGACATGACTTGGAGACAGTTGACCTTACACATACCTACTAGTATGGGGAGAGGGAGTCACCTCTTTTGGAGATCCCATTGTTAGATCAGGTTGTGGAGACTGATAGTTTGATAGGATACTCACTTCCAGGACCAGTGCACAGTGATGAGGGTGCACTCTGCATGGGTCAGGATGACCATATCTCATATCTAGACACATCTGTATGGGATCCAGGTGCAGATGACATTAGTAGAGTGAGCGCACAGGAGGATATAACTACCCATAGAGGATACACTGCGATTCAGATGGGGGTAGCAGTTGGTGATGGTGTGCAGTGGAATACATGAGGACTTAGTGGACAGTGGGTAGTTCAATGCCTTATCTTTTGAGGAGTGTGTTGTTGGGGTTTCCATTGTTGACACTAGCAGTGAGGGGCGTGAGGTAGAACCTCAGCGGTATTGTGATCAGGAGTCACGACACTGGACATGATAGTTGAGAGTCAGTGAGGACATGATCATGGCAGCCACTAGATGCATGGATGATACACACGCATTGGTGGCAGATTATTGTTGGAGGGCATCGATGGCACATGATAGTTCAGATGGGGGAGTTTCCATGGATGACTTTCATACTCTCAGGGAAAGAGTAACTATGATGAGGGTCGAACACCGACAGTTGTTGATGGACAGAGATTACTTATTGGAGGTTGGTGAGATGTATTGCAGGGCTTTGAGGGAGCAAGAGTTGGAGGTGGACCGACTCACTCATGAGTTGGTGAGCACACGAGGATTCTTGGAAGGCACACAAACAACCCTTCAAGAGTCAGAGTCCAGAATAGATGAGCTCCTTGAGGAGACTGGTCAGAGGTACGCTATATCTATCTCGGCAGAGAGTCAGATATGTTCTTCAGTTACATTGTTGGAGGATGTCCAGGTGTCATAGGGGCCACCATTCATGGGTAGTTTTGAGACAATCGGTCATACACATACACATGAGGATTCCAGAGCCATGGGTAGTTATGAGGACACTTTCATTTGTGTTCCAGGATTGGTTGATATCCACACAGAGGTTGATCCAACAGTACACCTTGGACATATGATGATGAGAGAGATGTACAGTGGGATTCATGGGGACGCATTGGATTACAGGGAGGAGACACACTTATTGGAGCATGGAGATTCCTCTCCCTTGTAGCAACACATAGTTCTGAGGGATCACCTTCCTTCACAATAGAAGCAACTATTTGAGTGATGATGGAGGGGGAGTAATTGACCAACAATTTGT
Organism: Picea glauca; assembly: GCA_000966675.3. NCBI lineage: Eukaryota > Viridiplantae > Streptophyta > Pinopsida > Pinales > Pinaceae > Picea > Picea glauca. The sequence goes on along the minus strand of JZKD02S1805007.1, from coordinate 424,035 downwards.
AGAGTTATCTATTGTTGTATCCAATAGTCGGAGTTTAGATGATTATTCACCATGGGTGCTAGTGCATGAGTTTTTGGTCCAATCTTGGGGATTGACCAAAGCATATGATACTTTCCAGTTCAACAGTCAGTTACAGATGTTTCTGTTAGCTTTTCCCGATACTTTCATTATTGACAACAACATAGGGGGAGATAGATAGTGGTAGGGGACATGGAGAGTTGGTAGGCTGAGACCACCTGATAAGAGTGTCTTTATTGCATACAACAGGATAGGGGTGGATCATCAGAGATAGACAGTTGAGACCTTGGGCATGATGGTGAGCATCTTAGGCCATGGGATAGCGGATATCTCACAGGGAGACATGGATTCAGATTCTCATTGGGATGAGGATGGAGGGCTTACGACAATTATCAATATGACACACGAGCAGTTAGTGGGGATTGGAAGTGGTGAACTTCCATTGTTTCCATGGGATCCGGGAGTCCTTTTGGTTAGTGGGCTGTTTCATCTTATGATGGCCCGGGTTGCGCCAGAGAGCAACATACTTCACTCTTGGATGGTTTTGAGAGGGCTTGCAGGGACTTGTTCTATGTGGCGAGACAGGTTCTCCCTATTGATACTCATGATCGAGTATGGATGTGGTTGGGCAGATGTTGATTCCATAGAGATACCTTTACAGGTTCAGCGTCTTGACAGCAGGCCCAGTTTTCACAGGTATGTCAACATGCGGATCTAGGAGTGGGGGATCTAGTATGTATACTTTGAACAAAAAATCATGATCAGAGTAGTGCAGCGTCCGTGTGGTGGTATCTTTCATAGGCTAGCATGGGACCCTGGGATTACAGGGCTGGGCATTTCATTGAATGATGGAGACAAGTGGATCTTTGCAGGGGGAAGTCACTTTGACTTTCCAGTGAGCTTCAATATTGGGGGGAGCACGTCAGTTGTTGGTGATTCATTGAGGTTTTGTAGTACCTCACTATGGCAGCAACATGTCCAGTTGGTGGAGGTCGTGTTGGGGTTGGTACGGTCTTGGAGGGTAGACTCATTTCGGGTTGAAACCGAGTGTTATTTGCAGGAGACTCATGGTATTGATATGTTACAGGACTATATTTCACGAGGCATTGCAGTTCACATTCTGATATAGGATCCAGGGATTGGAGTGCTTGGTAGTTCAACGTTTGATGGAGTTGAGTTTCGAGTAGAGTGGTTGCTCGGGGAGTTGACTGAGATTCTTTGGCCATTGATCATTCTACTCATTAGGAGCATGTGGGTGTCATGCGTAGTGAGCACTTGGAGAGGCCACATCTTGAGGGGAGTCTACCTTGTGTCACACAGGTGGATATGGGACCCCGGTATCATATGTAGTTGGATTCAGTTATTGCTTGAGGACAAGCAATATTCCAACAGGGAGGACTGTAATGTCCCCATTTTGGGACATTATAACATTATAGAGTGTTATGCCTACTAGAGTAGCCAGATAGGGATAACAGAGAGTTCTAGAGATATTGAGGGGTTTTATTGGGCTCTGTTGCCGTCCTAATACACACTTGCAAACGTGAGCTAAGTCCGGCTCACTTAGTGTATCCTTGGAGGCACAATGCCTAGGTTCACAACCCACGCTGTCACTTTGACTGGAACCTCTTCCGTCTAGGCTTACTCCTAGGGAAGCCAAGGGAAGTAGACCCTAGTTTCTAGATAAGTTTTAGAGTTTAAGTTCTAGGAGTTGTTTTTAATTTGTTAAGGTTTGGGGGAATCTAACCGATGATGCTAAGGCAACAATGCAAGATGCAAGGGTTAGTATGTTAAGCAAGTCTTTTCCCTGAGTCAACTAAGACTAGTGCCTAAGGTTGGGCAAGGGGTCAACTAGATGTTAGGGTGTTTCGTTACAATAAGATTACAAAGAATGGTTGCTCCAAAAAGATTAGATACTTACAACCAATAAAGAATGCTAGAGGTACAAAACTAGATTTACAAGAAAGACAAGCTAACCATGTTATTTCAATGTGCAAGATTTAAAGAAGATCAATGCATAAGCATCATCAACACATTAAGCCTAAGCATGCCCCAATAGCACTTACTCTATTGGACTGCTCCTCAATGGCAACATCAACAATCGCAAGTCAAAGGAAACTTAGAAGATTTAAAAGTTGAAGTTCAAGTGTTCCACAATGATTATGATACTTAGTTAACCACAAAGTATTACTTGTATTAAAGATTTAAATATTAGGTTCGCAATTATTAAACCACAAGATATATCGATTGAAACCAAGGTTATCAAAATACTTAGTGATTAAGGGTTTTTAAGATTGAAAAGATTTTATTACCCTAACTAAGTGTTTCACCAAAAACCTCCTCCCCCAATTGCCAAATGACTGCTGGATGCTCAAGAAGTGAGGCAACGAGGCCTACCCTAGCTTCGCAGGTCAGCCCAAAGAATTGAGTTTTTACGAAAAGGACGCTCCTTTGCGCTGTGAGACCGTCCCCAGCCTATCACCTTCCGTTACCCTCCTCAATCCTCATTTTAGATGGTGAAGATGGTGGTTTAAAGTACCCTATTAAGTCTATTAAGAATGTATATCAATTGGTTAGACTTTTAGGTGTATTTAGGAGTGTTTTAATGATTTTAAGATGCCTTAAAATAGTGATTTATTGCCACGGCCGAAACTCACTTCAACTTGTTAAGTGTGTTACTCAAGCATAAGAATGAAGCATCTAACACATGTATAGCAATGTAAAAGCAAGTTGAAATAACAATTTAGTTTGTCACTATGATTGCATCATTAACATGAAAAAGCTTGTTAAGAAAGACTACTAAAGCACAAGGGCAAGAACAACTTGCCAAAAAGAGAAAGAAGAACTCAAGCTTGCACCGCTTATCTTATGTTTGTTTTAAAGCATTAAAAGCAAAGCATTAAGAAGAGAAGCTTGAAGATTTAAGTGTGTAACTACACTATCAACTTTATCCAACAACCATTAACTTTTTTTTTTGTAAATTAGATGAGAATCCTTCTATTCAATCTAGTAGAAAGTACAAAGTGATACAACGATTTGCTGGTGGGAAAGACCCCCCAGAGAGAGAACTGCTAAAAGAGAGCCACAATACAAGAAGAAACAGTACAAGAAAGCGAGAAAGGGCCGGATCATTGTGAAGGTCCCTTTCTGCCTTTTTTCTTATGAACATCAATCCAACCAGAGGAGCTGATAGGCTCAGCAACTTTCGCCACCAAAGCCAGATTGTTTGAGGAAATGTCATAATCTTGAGCTGCTGAAGCAGAGGGTGCTTCTTTGTCGCTGTTTGAATTGTCTGATTCATGGGGACGCTTCTGAGTCCCTGGGGGCAGGGCTATGGTCATGATTGTGTCATTTGTTTCCTCCTTTTCGAGGGGTGGGTGCAAAGACTTAGCTGATGGAATTGGAATTAGGACTTCTGAAGCTTCAAGAGTTTGTGCGGAAGTCGAGGGTTGGTGTTTTGGGTCTGCAGTTGGTTGTTGAGCAAATGCCGGAGGCTGTGAAGGCATTGTAGAAGGCGAAGGAGTTGGTGCATCTTTGTGATGCTTCTCATTGTCAGAGGAAGGGTTCGTGCGACTTTTGCGAAGATTTGGGACTTGCCAGCCATTAGCTCTTTTCTGTCCTCCAGGGGTCGAGGAAGGGGTTGGGGATAGAGGAGACGTTGCCTGGAGGTGCCATGTTTGCTGACAAGAGGGACATCTGAAAGCAATGTTCTCATAATCGACCATCTGTGTGTACGGATCTCCCTCAGTCCAGTCAATAAGGATCCTATCCGGAAGCCCTTAACTGAGGTCGATTTCAACACATATGCGGGCGATAGTGATGAAGCCTTTCGATATCCGATCTGTGTTTGCCTTGATAAATCTACCCAACGTATTGCCCAAGGTAGATAAAAAAGGAGGAGAATAAAAATGCAGGGGTAGATTGGGTAGTCTTACCCAGATCAGTGTAAGCATGGCTGTCATGGTTAGTGGATTGAAGTCGGGGAACCAGCTCTGCATGGAAAGACCAGATCTGCCCCAGAACCAAGGACCTTGCTCTAGCACATGTTGGCGTTCGGCTTCTATGGAAAAGTTGACGATGAAGAACCCTTTGGAGCAAAAGAACAACTCATGTTCTAATGCCCAAGTCTTCTTAATCCATTCTCTCAGTGCAGGGGTTGAGGGCCATAATCCGTTGAAGCGACAAATGAGGGCTTTTGCCTGGTAGATAAAGGCATAGCCATAGACGTGAGGATCTTCGACTTCTGCTGTTGGGGGTTTTGCGGACTGCTCCACAATGAAGGCAGAGCCAAAAAGCTCCTTTGCTCCTGAAGTTTCAGCCTTGGATCCTGAAGGAGTAGAGATCCCTGTTTTCACAGCATGCTTGTAAGAGCTTGGATGAGTGAAGGAAGGCGCTCCTCCACGCAGACGAGAGGCGAGTGAAATGGTTGCATTTTTTAGAATCCCATAGTCCCGTAGCATAGAGCCATCCACCAGCTGCCGTCCTTCAAAGATTAGTCTTTGAAAACCAGGCGGAATACCTGTGGCCTGGTGAACTTGGGTTTTGAGCTCAAAAACAGAATCTGAATCTTGGGCTTGCAAACAGAGCGAAGATCTGACAATGGTCTTTACAAAAAGGGGGAAGCTTGCCTCAATCACAGAGCTAGCCTCGACGGGATAGTGAGAATGCAGCCTCGAACTTGTATCCCCCTTAGCTCGGTTCCTGTTCGAATCCCCTAGGTGCAGAAGGTCCCTGAAGTCTCCTAAAGCGGAATGGCTCCTGTGCTTTAGATCGAGGCTGCGCCGACGGCTAGGGTTTGGCACTTTCCGCGCCCTCAGTCCCTTCTCAGAGCCCAAGTGGCTGGTTCCCACGTTAGGGCTTCCCCTAGCGTTGCTGTTGTTGCTACTGTGCCGGCCGCTAGCCTGCTCGACGAGATAATCTTTTTCTTCCCTCCTGGGGGTGATGGAAGCTCGACGTAGGCTTCTTCTGCGGGGTCTGGCTGCGTTTCCTTCTTGGGAGCCTCCTCCGCATGTTGTTGCTTCGCTTTCTCGGTTGGGCTCGCCATAAAGACCATGTCGGCGTCAGGCACCGCCTCCATTCTATTGGTTTTAGTCAGTGATTGCTTCGGCTCTTCAGCTTCGACAACAACGGCGGGTGCTGGCTCGGTCTTTGGCGTTGTCTGCTTGGCCTTAGTCCTTCCTGCTTTCTCCTTCTTGGGTGTCGGGTTTGCTGCGGCAGGTTTCTTGGCGAGGCGGGGCGCCATTTTTTTTAATCTTTTGACAACAACCAGCCTTAAGATTTTTAGACATGAAAGAAAGTGTTGCCTATTATACCATTAATGCATAAACCATTTAGTGTATGTTGGATTAAAGCATGTAAACAATATAGATCTTAAGATGGCTCAAAACATGTAAGTATATCTAAGTAAGTTGATAATGCCCCAAGGGCTTAAGCTTAAAGATTAATGTGTGAGAGATCTAGATCTAGATGATTTTAAACCATTAAAGCATAAATAGATCAAAAGCACATTAAAACCTTAGCTTCACAATTTGGGGTATTCCTCTCCCAAAGTGTAGGTGATCATTAAACTTAGAAGATAACTTGGAAAGAAAGAGATAAAGAAAGAAAGAAGGGAAAGCAAGAGAAGCAAGCAAGCAAGCAAGGTAAGCAAGAAGCTCACTAACCCCACGTCCTAGCTTAGGAGAGTGATTTTGAGATGAAGAGATGAAAGTAGATCTAAACCCATACTCACATGTGGGAGGTAGGCCGTACCAATCCTCCTCCCAAGCTATGAGCAAGCAAGAAATGGCTAGGAAGTGAAGAAATAATGAGAAATTAGCTAGGAAAAGAGAAAAGAAAGGTTGAGAATGTTACCCACTTGAAGAGAAGGGTCTTGGAGTATTGTGTGGACGTTTTTGGGTAGCATAACCCCCCCTCAACCATATCTGAACCTGCAAAAACCAGCAAGGTATACTTGCTGGAAAAGCTACACACAAGCAGCAAAGATGAAGAAAAAATTCTATTTTTGGTAGAATTTTTTCACATGGAAAGTTTGATGGAAAAAGTAGATTTAGATGACCAATATACTATGTTAAGCTAGCTGAAATATATATGGAATGAGCAGCAAAAGAGAAAGAGTAAATAATAGAGAGAAGAGGAGTTTATGTGTGTCTCAAAGGAGGACTCTTACTTGAGGCATTCCCAATGAAACCCTTGAAGCCAAACTTGCAAGATCTAACAAGATGATATGCATACAATAGATAATATCCGTAATTTTGAGTTATTATGGGTCATTAAATTCACTAAGAAGGTCATAATGGGCATATTACTTGGAGAAACCTCGTAGTGTAATAGCTCATCGGAATTGGGAGGAAGAGCAGTACAGGATAAGATGATGATAAGTGACTTTCAGTGGCCGGAGGAGCCATAAGGATGGATAAATCACTTTTTAGAGGTAAAATGGTTAATTAATAAATTAATTAAGTGTTTTAATCAAGGAATAATAAAATAAAGTAAAAGTCAGTTGGAGGGAAAAGGTCAACAATGAATTAGGGTTTCGGGAAGCTATACAGGAAGGGTAAAGCAACCTAATTAAAAAATTATGTTGTGATTTGATGTTGAGATATTTGCAGAGGAGAAGGAAATCGACCCCCTTGTTGTTTTGTGGATTTCTGGAGGAAACCACCACCATTTATCGGTTTCGGTGTTGAGAGACACAGCCTAGCCTATCGGAGATACCATCCAGGTATTTCACCGTGCAGTACAGTGTCCAGTTCAGTGATTGCGCAACCCAGCCAGTGAGGCGCAAGTGTTTGAGAGAGGGTTTGTGTGGTCGGTTGTGACAGGTCAGATTTGGCCGATTCCTTTCGACCCATTAGAGAGCTAGCTAGGGTGCACCTATTGAGCCATTTGTTGTAAGTTTCTGACGGTGGAGTCTTCCGAAAAGTGGAAAACAAACATTTAGGGCACAACTCTAGAGGAAGCACATTTGGGCTTCTAGGAAACATTTCGGGACAGATCTGAGGAATTCATTCCGACCCATTACAGAGGAGACCAGGACGATTGTTTTGAGCTATACATCGTCAGATTCCGCCAGTGGAATCACTAGGGTGCACGCATTGAGCCTAGGAGGTGTGCAAACCCCCAGGGGGTGAGATCCGTAGCTCCAGAGGTCGGATCTTCAGTTCGATAATCATCAGGATCAGTTTAGAGGCTAGGCGCATCTTTTGAGACAGTTTTCAACACAATCTGATGAGTATCGCCATCAGGGCGAGGTTTCCATATTCTACAACAGTTACCGTGAGCTGCCAGACTGCTTTTTGCCGATTCATGCATGCATGCGCAGACCAGCACCCATTCTTTTGGTCATGGGTATTTCTTATCTATTATTTTGTATTCAAGTGACGATCCATGAGATCTATATATATATATATATATCAGTGAGTTGTGTTGTCCTTATTTCGCATGCATTGTCTTAGAGTGCTAAAACACATAATAAACTGGAACACACATGCAAAAGTCACCCAACATCGTCACACAGTAACTCAAACGCATTCATAAACCCCTAGAGTATCAGATTCAGTAGCCAAAACCGTAGTTTAACAATAGATATCCAGATCAACTGGATGAGGGATATTTCAGTTTCCAGGCTAAAAACTTGTGTAATGTGTGACTGATTTTCTATTGTGTATGAATGGTTTTTTTACTTGCTGTTCCACTGCATATTTATGTTAAAATACCACTGTATTTCTGTTCAACAATTTCAGATTTAATTCCTAGGTTAATTAAAATTCTAGGTATAAAAGATTGCTAGAGAATATAAATCAGATTAAGTATTTGTGGGTTTTTAACATGGTATCAAAGCAATAAACTTTGAAGGAGTAGGTCAGATTTGTCATAGGTTTACAACAAATTACTTTCCAACAATTTATTATTCTTTGGTCAGAGTATTTTGAACAGGGGTATGGCTGCAACTGGATTGAGATTTGAAGACTGGTTGGAGGGTGCATCCAACTACAATCCTTGGAAGGAAAGGATAGCATTGGTGCTTATCGAGAATGGCATTTGGGAGTTTGTAGATAAAAAATTCGCCCCTCCTATTGATGCTACCCAACTGGCCGACCATAACAAAAAGGATGTGAAAGCCAAGAGGATTATTCTGGTTTCAGTAAAGGGTCATGTGATTCCTCATCTATCTGGAAAGAAGACAAGCAACGATATGTGGAAGGCTCTGACAAAAATATATCAGAGTGATAACTAGGATAGGAAGATGGTGCTGAGAGAGAAACTCAAGGGCACCAAGATGTTTAGATCATATACAGTAGCTTCTTAGCTCAACAGGATCACACAGGTTCATTATGAGTTGGTAGCAGTTGGGGAGGCAGTGTCAGAACAAGAGTTGGTGAGGATGGCCATGGATGGATTTACTAAGCCATGGGCTCCCTTTGTCAAAGGCATTGTGGCATGAGAAAAACTTCATGATTGCGAAAGATTGTGGGATGTTTTCATCCAGGAGGAGATTCGGGAGGAATATCTGTATGGAGGCTAGCGCAAGGGTGATGACGATGAGAATCTTGCCCTTGCAAGTCATGCAAGGAAGGACAAAGGGAAGACCAAGAAGAATACTAGTGGAGAGGCCACCTCTTAGGATGGAAAGAAGAACGATATGAGCAAGATTAAATGCTTTGCATGTCATAAGTTTGGCCATTGTGCATGTTAGTGTCTGAATAAGAAGGGCAAGAATAAGGCACATGTTGTAGCATCAATAGATACACAGGTGAGTGAGTTTGCCACCAAGTTCAAGAAGGAGTTCTCGTTGGTGTCTTGTCTTTTTGGTACCATAGCCATGGGTGCCTGGTTGTAGTTGTTGAAGGCTCAACCTGTACATTCCCTAGTTCATGATAGTGACAAAGACAACTTGTGTGAGTTATGGCATAGGAGGATGGGTCACTTGCACCACAAGGCTTTACCGATATGGAGGGAGATTGTCACTGGTCTTCCAGTGTTTAGTGTAGAGCAACATGGTGTGTGCAAGGGATGTGCACTTCACAAGTGTGCCAAGATGACCTTTCCTAACAGTGATAGCAGGTCCAAGGGGATATTGGATTTAGTGCATTCAGACGTATGTGGTCCTATGTCAGTGGCATCTTGAGTGGTTATAACTACTATTTAACCTTCATTGATGATTTCTCTACGAGAACGTGGATCTACTTCATGAAGACCAAGAATGAGGTCGTTAGTCGATTTCGGGTGTTTAAGGCTCTCGTGGAGAATTAGACGTGGAGGAACGTCAGAGTTTTGAGGTTAGACAATGGGGGTGTGTATACCTCCAACGACTTCAAGAATTTATGCAAGGAGGCATGAATTAAGAAGGAACTAATAGTTCCATACAACCCACAACAGAATGGGGTGGTAGAGAGGAAGAACAGTGCCATAGTTGGAGCTGTCAAGGCAATGATCCATGATCAAGATCTACACATGTTCCTTTGGGCATAGGCATGCAACACAATAGTTTATATTTAGAATAGGAATCCTCACAAGGTCTTGGAGGACAAGACCACTAAGGAGGCATTCACAAGAGTTAAACCAGAAGTTGGGCATTTTTGCATGTTCGGGTGTTCAGTATATATTCATGTACCTTCAGAGAAGAGGACGAAGATGGTGCCCTCAACACAGAAGGGCATCTTTGTGGGATACAATGAGACTTCAAAGGCATATTGGGTGTACATTCCATCACAGAGGAAGACTGTGAAGAGCGGGGATGTAAGATTTAAGGAGAGTAGAGCCTTTAGGAAGTCACATGTATCTCTTCCAGTAGCGACAGAGGATAAGGAGCGAAAGGCTCCGAAGATTGAGGAGAGACCAACACCACCACTAGCAGGGATTCAATCTTCATATAAGGAGTTGGAGAGTCCTACTTCTGTCAGGAGGAGGACAAAATGGCTCGGGTAGATACTAAGAGATGCTCAGGAGCATGTGGAGGCTCCTAGGAGTACTTTTAGTGAGAGTAGACCACCGAGACAGTTTCCTAGTTACATGACGCTCATGAGTGACTTCATCGATTCTGAGCCTACTAGTTTTGAGGAGGCAACATGCAACTAGGTTTGGAGAGATGCCATGATGGAGGAGTATGCATCCATCATGAAGAATGATGTGTGGGACATTGTGCCGAGGTTAGAGGGGAAATCAATGGTGAGCTTGCAATGGATCTTTAAGATTAAGCATACCAGGGATGGCAATATTGAAAATTACAAGGCGAGGTTCGTGGTGAGAGGGTTCTCCCAAAGGGGGGAGTGGACTATGAGGAGATATTTGCTCCAGTTCGGTATACTTCTATCAGGGCTCTTATATCTATTGCTTTAGAGATGGGGTGGAGGATACATCAGATAGACGTGAAGCAAACCTTTCTCAATGGAGTGATCGAAGAAGAGGTGTACATTGAGCAGCTTCAGGGCTTTGAGGAGCATGGGAGAGATTCTCATGTATGCAGATTGAAGAAAGCATTATACGGACTCAAGCAGTCATCGAGGGCATGGTACTCAAGGATTGATGGGTATCTGCTAGGCATGGGCTTCACCAAGAGTGAGGCAGATCCCAACCTATATTACACACTTGTTGGCGATGATCCACTCATATTGGTACTTTATGTAGATGACTTATTCCTTACAGGGTCAGAGAAGCTCATTGAGATGTGCAAGCGAGATTTAGCTACAAAGTTCGAGATGAAGGACATTGGCATGATGCACTACTTTTTGGGATTGGAGGTGTGGCATCAGACAGGTGAGATTTTCCTGGAACATGGAAAATATGCAGTTGATATCCTGAAGAGATTCAGGATGGTGGATTGCAGGCTTATGTCTACACCCATGATAACCAATTTGAAGAAGCTAAATGCTTCAGAGTCAATTGGGTGATCCTACATTGTATAGGCAGTCGATTGGTTCCTTGATGTATCTAGTCAACACTAGGCCAAATATATGCTTTGCTGTGAATACCCTAAGCCAGTGTATGGTGGAGCTGAGGAGGGTGCGTTGGGTTGCAACGAAGCATGTGCTCAGGTACTTACGAGGTACAATGGAGTATGGGATGAGATATGTTAAGAGTAGTGGAGTGCAGTTATAGGGATATACAAACTTAAATTGGGCTGGGAGTGCATTGGACAAGAAAAGCACCTTAGGGTGCTGCTTCAACTTGGGATCAACAATGATTTCATGGTTTAGCAGGAAGCAGAAGTCAGTGGAACTTAGTTCAGCTGAGGCTGAGTACATGGAAGCAAATCTAGCGAGTTGTAAATCCATCTGGCTTCGCAAGATGTTCATAGGTTTATTTGGTCAAGAGTTGGAGTCGACAGTGATCCATTGCAATAATCAGAGTTGCAGAAAACTCTCAAAGAATCCAGTGTTTCACGATAGGTCCAAACATATAGAGATCGAGTATCACTTCATTAGGGACATAGTTCAGAGGGAAGCAATGAAGCTTCATTATATCTCCATGGATGAGCAGGTTGCAGATATTCTCACCAAGCCCTTGATAAAGGGCAAGTTTGTTTTCTTCAAGGATAAGCTGGGCATGGTGCATAATAGCTTCCTCACTAGGAGGGAGTGTTGATGATTATAGCTCGGATAGGTGCTTTAACATAGGTTAGGTGTCAAGCATGCAAAAGATGTCCAAAGCCTCTCTAGGTACTTGCTTAATTTATTAAGTAAGTGACTTTTATGTAGCACATTAATTAATTTAATTAATTAATATTGGCTATTGACTAAGGTTAAGTGACTTAGGTCTAATCTTGACCATTGTTCTCAAGTGAGGCTTAGGATTTAACCCTAGCCATCCATCACTTTGGAGATTAGGGGTTAGGGTTTTGGTCAATGAAATGTTATAAAATAAATCCAAAGGAGAGGAGAAAGACACACATTCAGTTGACAGTCATTGAGAGAGTGATTTTCTCAATTGAAGAGTGAGAGACTCAACGCTGAGGAGAAAGAAGTGTTACAACAAAAAAATCAGGTAAAGGGAAGTCGAGTGGAGGCCGACTTAGCTGAATTCCAGAGGGTTGAAATCCATAGTAGTCGCTTGTGTAAAGGGCTGGCACAGACATCTGTACAACAACCGTACAAAGGGTGATAGAGGAAGGCTGAGCAGATTGGGGTTCCAATGGGTCGAGTTTTCTAGAGGGGTTGAGGATTGCTGGTTTTCCCAAGTTGGGTTTCCAGGGTAAAAAATTGTGTAATGTGTGACTAATTTTCTGCTGTGTATGACTGATTTTTTTTCTTGCTGTTCCGCTGCATATTTATGTTAAAATACCAGTGTATTTTTGTTCAACAATTTTAGATTTAATTACTGGGTTAACTAAAATTCTGGGCATAAAAGATTGCTAGAGAATATAAATCAGATCTGGTTTTTAACACCTAGGTGGGTGAGAGTTTTACATTGAAAGAAGTAAATAAAGCAACACATGTTGTAGAGGGAACAAAAACATAAAAAAATGAGAGAGGGTTTGCATCCTACATTACGAACCTGTGAAATGCTCTCCTTTTTCAGAAACAAAACTTGGCAAGCTATCTCCAAGAATGTAATGAAACAAGAGCATCTACTAGTACACACAACTAAAGATAAACAATCAAATTCAAGCACGATGACTCGTGGTGCCCACGGTTGAGAAGGTTCCCTTCTCAGAGATAGTCTTGTTTGGAGCTAGCTTTGAGAGATCAAATTAGAACTTAGAAGAGGGGACTATGTAACAACACTGATGATTGTTATGCAAAGGCATCTCAATTATAAAGACACAAGGTCTAAATAATCCATAAGGATCAATAGACAGACACACACACATATATCAATTATGATTTACAATTGAATATGGTTATGTCTATATATAGTGTTTGAAGAGATGTGTCACGACAAATGGTTGTGACTTTTAGGGATTAATTTATACAACTAGGTTTATTTATATTGTATAGTTGTATAAAATTAGTCATATTACATGTCACAACTTGAAATGCTTCATGCTCTAAGCAGTTGATGAAATCCAACGAAAAGATTTTCGAAGCTGTAAACAATTTAGTTGTATTATAGATAGATTGATCCATTCTAGGTCGATTTTCTTTGAGAATGCTTGTTTATAGGTTTCTTGGACAAAACATCTTGGATTGCGATTTTGAGGGTGACTTTTATATTGAGACTCAGTGGCTTTGGAATTGAGATTCTTCATAAGCTTGATATAATATAGTCATTGTTTAGAACAGTGTTGATAAGTTGATCGGTTCATGGGATGACTGCTTTGATTAGGATCTCTATATGACATTCTTGTACCATGATTCTTCTTGATCGCGGGTTTAGTATTCTCTTGAACACTTGAGGGTTTATATCTTTGTCAAAAACTTTCATTGTTATGTCTATCATTGATATTCCATTAATGACGACACTTGACTTTTATCCTGGATTGAATTTGCTAATGCTTTTATATTCATAGTTTGTATTTTAGCATCTAAAAGTATACCTGATTCAATTGGGTCAATTGATGTTTAATTGTTGACAATTTGTACCACTACCTCCATTTTCGATTTTTCCAACTTTTTAATTTTTAACCTCTATAAGCAAGGTGTCATTTTGAACGTTTAAATGAGAAATTTCCCTATCTTTTTTTGTCAAATCTTGGAATTTTTTTTCTTCTGTTGGATGCTTGATTGTGTTGAGTGACCCCATTTGATACATCTTTTATATCCCTAGATGAAAATATTTCGGTGTGGGATTTCATTGTGATTGTACAATATTATCTTCTTTTGATTATGGGAAAATAGGAAGCATCTCTTCTTCATGTCTAGGGTGAAGGTACCTAATGTTTCCATCCAGGGTGATCCTAGAATAATACAGAGTTACATGAGGACGCATTCTTGAGGTAGGGGATGTGCTCCCTGTGCTCCC
>JZKD02S1805007.1:386556-404400 GCA_000966675.3 Picea glauca | reverse complement strand
AGAGATGGAATGCACTTGGTGCTATTTTGGTTATATGCACTCTTACTTGTTATATAAATGAGAAACTTTGCATATTTGTGTATAAATGGTTTGGATTCATAAGGATGAACATGAATATATATGTTTTTTTTTCAAAATTTGAATATTTTATGTAGTTTTTGGTCGACCGTTTTTTTTTTCCAATTTTTTTTCGGGCCGGTCCAGTTTCGCATTTTTTGGGTCGACCAGTCCAATCCAGTCTGGTTTTTCATTTTTGGGGTCAACTGGCCTGGTTTGGTTCTTGGTTCTGTTAACATTGGTTCAAGTCAATACCTTCACTTGGTCATTAGATTATGGGTTTAAGTCTTGTTCTTAGATGTTGGGATCTTCTTGCTTAGTAGGGTACTTTCCTAGTTGATTGCCTAGAATGTCATTCCCTTTTCATTATCATACCATCATTTTGCCTAGGCACCATCCATTATTTCATCACCCTTTCATTTTACCTAGACAAATTTATATTACGCCTATATCTCATCATTTATGCACTTCGAGAGGGTGCATGATTCATTCCACCCATTTTCGTATAGTTTTTTCTTCATAACTAACCTCTCATTTGGCATGTTTCATTATTTCACCTTATCCATGTTTGAACATGCCAAAGTGGTTTGCAATATTTTCATCACTGATTAATCAGACCCAAACCTAAGTTTGAGTGCTACATTATTGGCCCATTTTATTACCAGGTCCTAAACCTTAATTGAGGTCTCATTCCCTAAGTTGCAATGTAAAAAAAAAGAAAAAAAGAAAAAGAAAGAAAGATAAAAGCACTAGGGAATGCAACTTGAAGTTCACAAGGTACATAACTTGAAGGTAGTGCTCCCCTCTGGCACACATCTTGAGGCAATCAAACATTAAAAAAAGTATTATTTGTTAGTGGTTTCCCTCACGAGAGATTGATTGTGTCCTTTTGGCCTTGTTCACACTCACAGGTGCCACACTTGTTAGCTACTCTTTGTCCTTGGCACATATCTTGAGAAGGTGGTTAAGCTTGCACAACTTTTGAGGGTTAGTTATGCATGCGTCCCATCCATTGGTCCACTTTCAAATTCATCCTAACTACTTTTCCATTCACATATTGACTCCATCTTCTTGGCACTTCAACCTAGGTGGTGTGCTCCACTAGAATGCCCACTTACACCTTTGAATAAGTCTTGTTCACACTATCTCTTCACCTTGATGAAGAGTGTTTGACTTGGAACTAGTGAGCTCTTTCCATTTTGGGAGATTTTTCGCATGGTTCGAATTTGCATGAATGTGTTGTCACTTTGAGACTATTTGCTTATTTCGTTGACATAGTCTCATGCTATTTTTGGAGTGGCACACCTTCTCTTGGTGGACTACTTGTGTTACTTGAGGATCATTTTATTGTGCTTTGACATAGTCCCAAACGATTCTTAGAGGGCGCACTTCATGGAGGTTGCTTCATGCTGTTTTTGGAGAATGGTTGCAACAACCTTGCACCAATCCCTAGGGCACACCTGTCCTTGAGGATATTTTACTATTGTTTGTTAGATAAATCTCCTTGGTATGCACCCTAGTTCCTTAGTTCTTGTGTGGAATGAATATTTTATTACTAGTTTGACTCATCGAACATGATTATCATGATACTATTTTTTTTATTATGAGGTGGTTGAACCAAAAGCTCTATAAACAAGAGGCTCCCCTCATTTGTAATGGTTGTTGAAGGATTGAGCATTGGACTCTTGGTGCTATTGTCTTGTACTTTTTCATGGAGCTATTGGATAAATGACTCAAGCGCTTCATTGGATGAGGAAKTCTTCTACGTGYGTATGCTGTTTTTGTKGATGATATCTACTTGATGGATGGTTACGAGATAACAATCTAGGTAATACCATTCCTACTTTGCTATGCTTATCATTGAGATGTTTTATTTAGATGCATATTTCTCTAAACTTGGTTGTATGCTTTTATAATCTCTCATGATTAGTATAGTTTTGATAGCCATTGGAATTTATGTATGCTAATAATTTAGATTTGTAGACATTTGAAATTAAAAAACAGCAGAAGGGAGGGTTATTTTGACTTGTATGCTTCAGCTGTAATTTCCCTTTCCTCCTTACAGGGCAGCCTTTGATCCTTTTTCAACTCCATATACCTCTTGCAAAATTTAGTTACTGGTATCACCTTTAATCACCATAAAAAACTTATTGAACAAACTCCTTATTTTGATACATTCAGATCTGGAGATCAAAGCTGATTGGTTGTCTTCCAAATATGCCTCAACATTCTAGTAATACACAACGAATTTACACCTAACACTAGACCAAATTTCTGCCCTAAGAAATCTGTTTATTGAGCCATCAAAGACACCTTAAAAACATAATTTTAGAGGCCTAGAAAACTCTTAATTTGGCTGTCAAATAGATCTTTAATTTACAGCTCACTTCTTAAGATGAATCTTCCCTGTAAACTCTAGTTATCATACTATTAGTTGCATCTAAAATCAGATCTGGAATTTTGTCAAACAAATCTGCATTTTCATCTGTTATAAAATTCATAAACCAGATTTGTAATAAGTCCATATAATCCTTGCTGATCATCATATTTCCTTGGACTTAGTAAAGATAGGGAAGCCCCCTTTGGATGGGAAATAAACCAACCAAAAGTGGGGGAAGATGTTGCTTAGGTGATATTGGTAACTCTTCCGAGTTTCACCTAGTGAAAACTTTGCACCAAAGGTGAGAGTTTAAGTGGTGACACGAGGTACTTAAATATAAAGTCTTATGTGTTCATCAATAGTTAGTAGGCATACAGATAAATTGTGTTATATGTTTCAAATCTGACATGAATAAGTTTGGCTTGTGGTAATGAGTAGATACAATTAAGTAGGCTTTTTGCTTCCCAGTTTGGTAAATGCGCCAATATCAGCAGGTGAACTTCTCGATAGAAAGGCCACTACACATCTTTGTAAACATAAGCTGGGGTTTTGTAAGAGACATATCCTTTATTATTTGATATGCGATAACAAGTCCTGCCTTACCATTGAGTTACAAGGCCTTCCTATCTATGTTGTCAACTGATTGGTAGATAATTTATTGTCTGAATGGTGGGTACTGGTTGTTTCAATATCCTCATTTTAGTTCAGACAAAGTAGAATGTATCCGTGCATGAAATGAAATTGTATGTAATATGTAATGGATTATCGATGACAATTAATGATGACTACTACAGCTGGTGCTTCCCATTAATGAAAGTCTTTAATTCATGTATTAGAGGGGATATTTTTGGGTTGGTTGGTAGGTGTTTGCTTTGTATTCTATTACAAGTTAAACCTTCTCTATGCTTTAGTCTTTGTGAGACCCATGTCATGTCCCCTACCGAGTGATCATGGGACTTGGACGTAGTAGCCTAAGTGATTCCCGTAGGCTATAGTCCTTAAGAAGGGAATTAATTAATTATTTAATGTCCTAAGGGAAAAGTGCCTAACAAAATGACATTAGATAATTAAAAGGGGGAAAAAATGAAAAAGCACCTAAAGTGACTTAGGAGAATATGAAACGTCACTTAAAGTGATTAAAAGGGTAAAAGGGTTGCAAAAGAGTCAACGAACAAATAAAAGGAAAAAAGGAGGACGCCCTCTCTCATTCTAGCATGAACATTTTCTAATTTCTCATTGAAAGAGCTCATTGTGGCTTTGGAACTCTTGGGACAGAAACCCTAGGAGATAATTTCAGAGATTGGTTTCAGTGGTGCAACATATCCACCGTAGCTAGTCATCCGGGGAAGAGATCACATTGGTTTCTTCATTGTACTTCAATGGTGGCCTAGAAATTCTATTTGGTGGCTGAGATTTCTTGGTGGCGGCTGAGTTTCACTCTTAAAGGCCAAGTTTTGCTAGTGTATGAGGATATTTTGTGCTGAGGAGGTTGAATATAATTAAGGAGACTGTTGGTGTGAGTTTGGGGCCAAATCTGAGCTCATTGTGGTCAATTTGGGTGTTGGATGGTATAATCGTTGTGCTGGGTGTATTCCTCTTTGGTGGGGCGACCAACTTCATAACTGGGCCGAGTAACATTACTTTGGGTGTATTCTTTGATTGCTGAGCGCACATCTTGGTGGGAGGCAGTGCTATCTCACTGTGGATCGAACTATTGCTGCGTGGAGATCATATTCTTTGCTGGTAGAGCGATATCACTTCACTGTGAGATGAGTTTGATGGGGGAAAGGCATCCCTTGTGACTGTTATCATCCCTTCTATATGTTTAAGTGACTGCTGGGCTGAATCTGAAGAGGGAGAGCTGAGTTCGTGAATAGTGGGCGAGTTCTCTGTGGGCATGACTGAGTATTTCTTTCCTGGGGTCAAGCTGGCTATAAGGAGGGTCGTGGCTCATTTACTTATCAGCTGCTACACAAACTCCTTCCTACAGGCTTGTCTATGTTTATGGGACTGATCTATATTGTATTTACCACAAAGGAGGCATATTGATTTAATACTCAGGTCAGAATTGTCTTTATATGTCTGCTGTTATATTTTATATGAATGATAAATGTATCGTCACTGCTCATATTCTAGTGAATAAGTTACAGAGTGCATACTCTGTAATTCTTTTGGCATGTTTTGTGAGATTAAATACACTTCAAAGGCAGCAAGTCATTTGTGAAGAGTTGCTATATCAGAAAAATAAACATACTCATCACCATATCAAACTGTTTGACGAAACGCCTATATTGGTGAACCAAACAAAAGAAGAGAAAATTCCAAAAAAATTTAGTGAGGACATTTCAGTGGTATCAGAGCCCTCTTTCCTGCCAGCTTGAAGAGGGAATTTGCTGTTCATGAGAGGTGAAGACAATAGATTTCTAGGTGTCACATACAGAAGTAGAAGGCAGCGAGGGGCAGAAAACATTTTTGAAGAAGAAGAAGAAGAAGTAAGGGAAAATCAAACGGAGGTTGGACAAGTGGAAAACATGGGTGATGCTAATGAGGAAAGGGGAATGCAGATCTTGGAGAGTTTAGCAGCTGGACAACAACAACTTACTCAACTTATAACTCAGTTACTCACCAATCAAACCAATCAGAATCATGGGAGTAACAACGGAGCAGGGGGGTCCAATGTGAATAATGGAGCCGACAACAATAATGAGATTCCCGTACTTAACAATAATGGGATCCCTATGCAGTTTGGTGCTAGGACCACTAGAAGAACACTCCCTAGACCTCTTTTACCCAATTTTTTGGGAAATCAACCAACGGAAAATCAAGGGCAGCAAGTTCCAGGTGAAACTTTTCAGGACTACCTGAGAGATTATCAAGCCCTAGGTGATGAGTTTCAGGAAGCCATGTCACTTTAGGACTTTTGCACAATCAAATACAAGAACAAACCAAGGGATCATAACTGGGTGCAACAGAACAAGGATCTAGCACGAAAGCTGGGGAAACTATTCATTCCTTCCTTCGATGGGTCTAATAGGAGCACAGCCAGGGCATGGGTACAAAAACTAGACACATACTTCCAGCTCAACCCTAAGACCAAGGCTGAAGCGATCAAATTCGCTACTCTGCACCTTGATGGAGAAGCCCACGAGTGATGGTACCATGGGTTGGTCACGCTAGGACATGCGACTATCAACTCCTATTTGGATTTCATTCAGAAGTTAATGGAGAGATTTGATAAAAAGAATCCAAAGCTACATTTCAGAGAGTTAGCACAACTCAAACAAGAGGGGTCGCTAGATGCTTACATCACAGAGTTTCAGAAGCTAGCAGTGACAGTGTCAGATATATCGGAGCAGAGGCTTGTCATGTTGTTCATCGAGGGGTTGTTAGAACCACTTCGTGGTTGGGTAAAGGCTTTCAAGTCTGAGACCTTGCAGGATGCTATTGTCAGGACAAGGGACATGGAGGGCGCAGTCTCAGAAACAATTTTTTTTTCCAAACCCTTTATTCCACAGAAAGGCAAGGAAAAGAAGCCTATTGGGAAGGAAAGTACAAGTAAGGAAAGGTTGGACGAGGCAACAAGAAATGAGCTAAGGAGAAAGAATCTTTGTTTCCACTGCAAAGATCCATGGGTACCAGGACACATGTGTCAGGGGAAGGGTCAAGCCCATTATATTGAGGTACATTCAGATTTCGATGAGGAGGAGTAGGAGGTTGCTCTTGAGCAGGGAAAAGAGCATAAGGAAGAGATAGAGGAGAAGCATAATGAGGAGGCCAAGGAGGTTGTTATAGCCTCATTATCTGGTACCTCGAGATTCAACACCTTCAGAGTTAGAGGAGTCATAAGGGGATAGGGAGTCACGACCTTGATTGATGGTGGGGCAATCCACAACTTTATTGATGCAGCTTGAGTGGCTAGGAGACGAGTAGCTATAGAGGACTTTGAGGGGTTCAAAGTAGTTGTGGCCGACGGATTTAATGTGTCTTGCACAAAGAAAATTTCTAGATTGGCCTTGACAATTGGTAACTACACCTTGACATAAGACTTTTATGTGGTGGATGTGGCAGATTCAGATGCAGTGTTGGGAGTTCAGTGGCTTTAGACATTGAAGGACATTACCACAAACTACAAACAGATGACCATGAAGTTCTTCACGCCAAGAGGGAAACAGGTTGTACTCCATGACGAACAATGCCCCTACAGTAGTGTCAAACAAAAGAATGGAAGCCATATTCAGACATGGAGATGTAGTATATGCAACACAATGCTTTATTACGTCCTAGATAGATGATGAAGGCAGAAGGCACTATCATGCAAACATCCAGGATTTATTGAGCATACATGACAAGGTATTTGGGCAGATACCTCCAGGGAGACCTCTTGACAGAGGTTTTGAGCACACCATCTAACTTGAACAGGGGGCCAAACCAGTGATCACCACCCTGTACAGGTATCCCAAGAAGTTCAAAGATGAAATAGAAAATGAAATCAAGGAGTTGCTTGACATGGGGCACATAAGACCTAGTTCCAGTCCTTTCGCTTCTTCGGTGGTCTTGGTTAAGGAGAAGGATGGGACAATGCGGATGTGTATTGATTATCGAGCCTTGAATAAGAAAACAATAAAAAACAGGTACCCCATACCCAAGATCGATGAGCTGCACAGAGAAGTGTATTTCTCAAAGATTGATCTTCGATCCGGATATCATCAAATCCGAGTTCGTGAGGAGGACATTCATAAAACCACCTTTAGGCCCCATTATGGGCACTATGAGTTCTTGGTCATGCCTTTCGGATTGACCAACGCGCCTGCCACTTTTCAGTAATGCGTGAGTCACATATTTAGGACGCAGTTGCGGAAGTTCCTATTGGTATTTTTTGATGATCTCTTGATCTACGGTAAGACTTGGGAGGAGCATTTGGTGCACTTGGAGGAGATTCTGAGCATTATGGATGAGAAATCCTTATATGCCAAGGAATCTAAGTGCGAATTCGGTACGACAAAGGTTCTCTACTTGGGGCATATAGTCAGCGCACAGGGAGTGCAGGTTCACAGGGAGAAGATACAGGCTATTCTAGATTGGCCACCACCTAAGGATATCACGCATTTGTGAGGGTTCCTTGGAATCGATAGTTACTACAAGCGCTTTGTGTCAGGATTCTCTCAGTTGACCGCCACTCTTACAGATCTTACGAAGAAAGGGGCTTTTTGTTGGATAGAAGAGGCCCAAAAGACCTTTGATAAGATGGAGGAAGTGATGAGTTCTTGCCTCGTTTTGGCACTTCCTGATTTTACTCGGCCCTTTGTGTAAGAGTGTGATGCCTCTGGTGTGGGCACAGGAGCGATTTTGATGCAGCAGAAGCATCCTATTGCATACGAGAGCAGGAATCTCTTCGCCCTCGAGAGACTTTACTCCATCTATGACAAGGAAATGCTCGCCATAATGCATGCATTGGCAAAATTAAGACAATACCTGGTAGGTGGGAGGTTTGTGGTCAAGACTGATGACAATAGTTTGAGGCACTTCTTGTGGAAAAAGGATCTTAACGAAAAGCAGCAGAAATGGGTCAGTAAAGTACAAGCCTATGACTTCGATATTGAGTATATCAAAGGAAAGAACAACGCAGTTGCTGATGCTCTATCCAGAAGAACCGAGTTGTGCTCGTTATAAGCGATATCTGCGGATTGGAAATCCGAGCTCCTGGTGGAGTACTCCAAGAGAAAATTTGCTTGTGAGGTGATGGATAATAGCGTGCAGGATGACATGTACAAGGTGGTAGATGATATCATCTACTACAAGGATTACATATACTTTGTTCCAGAGTCCAAATTAAAGGAGAAAATTATGAAAGCCATGCATGACACACCTTTAACTGGGCATCCGGGATATTTCAAGACCTACAGGAAGATCATAGAGAGCTTCTCATGGAAGGGCCTGAAAGATGATGTATTGAGACATGTGCGGGAGTGTGTGACTTGTCAATAGAATAAGGTGGAGCAGACCCACCCTGTGGGATTACTTCAGTCACTGCCCATTCCAGAGCAGAAATGGGAGATCATATCCATGGACTTCATCACATGGCTGCCAAAGACATAGGGCTGAGATTGCATTTATGTGGTGGTCGCTAGGTTGACCAAGTTCGCTCATTTCTTTGCCATATCCTCAGAGTACAAGGCAACACAGGTAGCAGATTTATTCTCCAGGGAGATATTCAGGCTTCATGGGTTGTCGAAAAGTATTTTTAGTGACAGGGACAATCGATTTATGAATGCTTTTTGGCAGGAACTGTTCAGGCTTGTAGGCACATAGTTGACTCCTAGTACAAGTTACCACCCACAGAGAGATGGCCAAACAGAGATAGTAAACAAATGGTTAGAGGGGTATTTGCGTAACTACGTGGCCGGGCAACAAAAGACATGGGGTAAGTGGTTACATTTGGGTGAGCATTGTTATAACACCACTTATCATATGTCTGTGGAGATGTCACCATTTAGGGCATTATATGGATACGATGCCACATCCTTTGTAGACTTGGCGTTTGGGGACAACAAGGCTCCCAAGGCCAGCTGAATGGATTTAGGAGAGCCAAGACATTCTGAAGGCTCTTAAGGATAACCTGTAGACGGCCCAGAACCAATAGAAAATATATGCATATAGACACAGGGTTGAGCGCACCTTCGAGGTAGGGGACTTGGTGTTTCTCAGGCTGCAACCATATAGACAGTCTTCTCTGAAGAAGAGTGGTGTAGAAAAACTTAAGCCACGATTTTACAAGCCTTATAAGGTGACCAGGAGAATTGGTGAAGTGGCTTATGAACTAGAGTTGCCAGAAGGGAGTAAGATTCATAACGTGTTTCATGTCTCGTGTCTTGAAAAGGCATTGGGACAACACATCACAACTTCAATAGAACTGCCTCCATTGGACGAGGAGGGGTAGCTAGTACTAGTTCCTAAGGAAGTATTGGAGGTTCGGGAAAAGAAGCTTCAGAACAAGATAATCGGGGAATATCTGATCAGATGGAGAGAGTTGCCTAAAGAAGATGCCACTTGGGAGAGTGAACAAATTTTGCAGCACCAGAATCTGCAATTGCTTGGGGACAAACAATCTCAGGGAGGGAGGACTGTCATGTCCCCTTCCGAGTGATCATGGGACTTGGACGTAGTAGCCTAAGTGATTCCCGTAGGCGATAGACCTTAAGAAGGGAATTAATTAATTATTTAATGTCTTAAGGGAAAAGTGCCTAACAAAACGACATTAGATAATTAAAAGGGGAAAAAAGGAAAAAAGCGCCTAAAGTGACTTAGGAGAATATGAAACGTCACTTAAAGTGATTAAAAGGGTAAAAGGGTTGCAAAAGAGTCAACGAACAAATAAAAGGAAAAAAAGGACACCCTCTCTCATTCTAGCATGAACATTTTCTAATTTCTCATTGAGAGAGCTCATTGTGGCTTTGGAACTCTTGGGACAGAAACCCTAGGAGATAATTTCAGAGATTGGTTTCCATGTTGCAACATATCCACTGTAGCTAGTGATCCAGGGAAGAGATCACACTGGTTTCTTCATTGTACTTCAATGGTGGCTTAGAAATTCTATTTGGTGGCTGAGATTTCTTGGTGGAGGCTGAGTTTCACTCTTAAAGGCCGAGTTTTGCTAGTGTATGAGGATATTTTGTGCTGAGGAGGTTGAATATAATTAAGGAGACTGTTGGTGTGAGTTTGGGACCAAATCTGAGCTCATTGTGGTCGATGTGGGTGTTGGATGGTATAATCGTTGTGCTGGGCGTATTCCTCTTTGGTGGGGTGACCAAGTTCATAACTGGGCCGAGTTCTATTACTTTGGGCGCATTCTTTGATTGCTGGGCGCACATCTTGGTGGGAGGCAGCGCCATCTTACTGTGGATCAAACTATTGCTGCATGGAGATCATATTCTTTGCTGGTAGAGCGATATTACTTCACTGTGAGATGAGTTTGATGGGGGAAAGGCATTCCTTGTGACTGTTATCATCCCTTCTATATGGGTAAGTGACTGCTGGGCTGAATCTGAAGAGGGAGAGCTGAGTTCGTGAATAGTGGGCGAGTTCTCTGTGGGCATGACTGAGTATTTCTTTCCTGGGGTCGAGCTGGCTATAAGGAGGGTCGTGGCTCATTTACTTATCAGCTGCTACACAAACTCCTTCCTACAGGCTTGTTTGTCTATGTTTATGGGACTGATCTATATTGTATTTACCACAAAGGAGGCATATTGATTTAATGCTCAGGTCAGAATTGTCTTTATATGTCTGCTGTTATATTTTATATGAATGATAAATGTATCATCACTGCTCATATTCTAGTGAATAAGTTACTGGTGCATACTCTTTGAATCTTTTGGCATGTTTTATGAGATTAAATACACTTCAAAGGCAGCAAGTCATTTGTGAAGAGTTGCTATATCAGAAAAATAAGCATACTCATCACCATAGCAAACTGTTTAACGAAATGCCTATATTGGTGAACCAAACAAAAGAAGAGAAAATTCCAAAAAAATTTAGTAAGGACATTTCAACCCATCTATAATGCTTTTACTAATATGTTAAGTCAGTATATACTATAGAGTGCTGTTCGGTTTTCCATTTCACTGAGAATAATGCCTAATGCTCACTGTTTGTTGCTTATATATTGTAGATCGGATTGGTGCCATTTTCCACGAATTTCCGCAAGTGGCTGTACCACGTCAGTTTTTTGATGAAGATGACTTGCAGAAATTGTCAGAGACAATACTAGCAGCAAAAGCACAATATGATGGATGCACTTCATTTTTGAAAGCAGCGATCAAGTGAGTATTTCCATATCTCCATCTTTTGGTGGATTTCAAGTTTATTAGATAAACACATGAAATTTAGAAGAAGCAAACTGGAATTTTCCAAGGATATTAGATAAACACATGAAACCTAGAAGAAGCATACTGAAATTTGTGGATTTGATTTTCTTTTCCTTAATGAATTTTGTTTTATTTTTTTACCTTTCTGGTTATAACTACAATTCCATTAAGCCTCATAAGATTATGTTTATGATATAATAGAAGTGAGTTCTATGGTGGCACACCCCAACAACCTGTGCTATGCCCCAGTATTTTTGGAGAGTATATCTGAAATAAACAATGTTCATGTACAGTAGAAATATCCAACACGAGAAGGAAAATAGACAGAAATCCATATAGGACAAAAAAATTTGAATAAGATAGAATGATGATATATGAATATTACAATGTCCCTTGTGACAGTATATATCAGTGTTACCAACATCTTGATAGTATCTCGATGTTGGCGATATTATCTTCAAAGTCAGGGTCGGTGATATTTTCCGATATTTTCCCCGATGTTGTCGATATTTTCATTTTCAGACCCTCGACGATATTTTGCCGATGCCGATGTTTACAACACTGCTATATATAGATATTGACAGGTCACGAGGTTGATGAGTCATGACCTTTATTAGATCATGTCTTTAGTTAGGATGAGTACATTATTTACTAATTTATTTATTATCAATAATATTTATTTATGTTTATTATATTGCCTTCCCCATTTAGAAATGCTTTGTCCTCAAGGCTCAAAGCATAAAAGGGTTATGCTTTTGTTTTCACTGGTTTTGCTTTCCCATGACACTTTATTCTTGCGTTGATGATGGTTGAAGACATGAGACGATATGATCTTCTAGGTGCTGAGCAGAATTGTTGAATTGTAAGAGGGTCTGACCACCCTAATTCGATCCTCTGGGTAACATTGCACTTATAGGATTCAAAAACAAATAGAATTTAAATTTGTTGTTGTTAGAATTAGAGAAAAAATTGAAAAACAATAATTCTTTTAAAATTCATTTTACTAGATCAACACTAATTTCATCACTCCCTCTCAGCAACACCAAGCTTGTATCGAAAGTACACAATCTTTGTCAAGGACAGTGGCTTGGTCAAAATATCTGCGGTTTGTTCTGCCTTCGAAACATACTGAATACTGAGAATGTTATTATGCACCATGTCCCGAACATAGTGGTATCTCATCTCATTGTGTTTCGATCTGTCATGAAACACCAGATTCTCTGAGAGCTTTATACAACTCTGGTTATCACAATGGATGACTGTGGCTTCTAGCTCAACACTGAACAAATCTAAAGGTAGCTTTCTGAGCCACACTACTTCTCTGCTAGCAACACTTGCAACAATGTATTTTGCTTCTGCAGTGCTCTAGGCTATGGAGCCTTGTTTCCTGCTGGACCAGGAGATCATAGTTGAACCCAAATTGAAACAATATCCGAAAGTACTCTTCCGGTCCACTGTACTACCCATCCAATCTAAATCTGTATATCCATGAAGCATTACACCTCCACTGGAAGTGTATCTAAGCCCATAGGCTATAGTCCCCCGAACATATCTCAGAATATGTTTAACAACAACCATATGAATATGCTTCGGTTCACACATGAACTGGCTGAGGTCATTCACTGCATAACAAATATACGGTCTGGTATGTACAAGATACATCAAGGAACAATGATCTGCCGATATATGGTGGGGTCTTCCGTATCTGAACCTGTAGCTTGGTCTTGTAACTTCTTCAGGTTAGAAATCATAGGTGTGGACATGGACTTACAGTGCGACAAGCCAAATCTGCGGAGCACATCAATTGCATACTTTCTTTGTGAGAGGAAGATATCACCTAGTTTCTGCCACACCTCTAAGCCCAAAAAATAATGCATAAGACCCAAGTCTTTCATTTCAAATTCTGCTGAAAGCTCCCTCTTAGTCCGAGCTATCAAATTTTCCTCTCCTGTAAGGAACAGATCTTCCACATATAATACTAAGATAACGTGATGTGCAATCTTTATATAAATATTGGGATCTACTATACTCTTGGTGAACCCAAGACTCTGTAGAAAGTTGTCAATTCTCTCATACCAAGCTCTCGGAGCTTGCTTCAGTCCATACAAGGATTTCTTATGTTTGCACACATGGGATTCTTTTCCATAAATTATGAACCCCTCAGGTTGTTCGATATAAACTTCTTGGTCAACTTCACCGTTAAGAAAAGTAGTCTTAACATCCACTTGGTGAAGTTTCCAACCAAAAACTGCAGCAAGAGAGATAATGATACTGATTGAAGTATATCTGGCAATAGGAGCAAAGGTCTCATCATAGTCAATTCCTTCTTTTTGAGAGAAGCCACGAGCCACAAATCTAGCCTTGAATTTTTCAACACTGCCATCTACTGCATGCTTTATTTTGTAAAGCCATTTGGAGGTTACCATTGATTTTCCACGAGGTCTTGGGACCACTGCCCATATATCATTCTTTAGAATTGAATCATACTCTTCTATCATTATATATTTCCACACTTGATGTTTGGAGGGTTCTTCAAAGGTGGAAGGTTCTGAGTCAATCACAAGATTCAATTGAGCTATTAGGCCGCAATACTTATCTGGTTTCTTGCTTTCTCTGAAGGTGCCTTTAGGTGCTGCAAGCTTTTCTGCTTCTTTTAGAATTTCCTGGCACCAGGCTGGTTTCCTTTTAACAGGAGGTTTCTCTAAGGGAAACTCAATAGTATCCCTTGTGGGATCCATTGAAGGCTCTGAGGTTTCCTCCCTCTGGACATCTGGAAGAGGTGAATCTGAAGGTTCAAGAGATGGAGCTTCTTGCTCCTCTGTATCACATGGAAGTGCTCTGGCACGACGAAAGACTGCTTCTTCATGAAAAGTCACGTCTCTGTTGACCTCAATGAAATTTTGACCTGGGACATAAATTCTGTAAGCTTTTGAGTTTTCACTGTATCCCACAAAAGTTCCTTTCTTTCTGGAGAGCTCTAGCTTAGTTCTCTTTTCTTTTGGAATATGAATATAGACTGGATTGCCAAAGATTCTCAAATGATCAACTGAGGGTTTTATATTGGTGAAAACTTCTTCTGGAGTTTTCTCTTCAAGGGCTTTATGAGGACACCTGTTCTGAATGTAGATTGCAGTGCTTGCAGCTTTGACCCAAAGAGATAACAATAAATTCTGATCATACATCATGGCTCTGGTTGCTTAACAGATCATTCTGTTCTTTCTTTCTGCAACCCCATTCTGCTGGGGATTATAAGGCACAGTCAACTCCCTCTTAATCCCGGAAGCCCGACAGAGTTCATCATACTTGTAAGAGTCAAATTCTTTTCCATTGTCTGTTATGAAAACCCAGATGTGTCTACCTGTCTGATTCTCAACAAGATTCTTGAAATCTTGAAATCTCTTGAAATATTCATCTTTAGTCTTCAAAAAATAAATCCAAGTTTTACGAGAACAATCATCAATAAAAATGATATAGTAAAGACAACCATTCATAGACAGAGCAATCATAGGTCCACAAAGATCAGAATGAATAAGATCTAAAATGCCATTAATTTCTCTGTTGTTGTGAGGGTAAGATTTCTTTGTATTCTTACCGAGAGCAGAACCTCTACAAACACCATCATGCTCAAATGAAAACACTGACATACCTATTACCATCTTTTGCAAACTTGGAAGCGCGTTGTAGTTGAGATGTCCAAGTCTTCTGTGCCAGAGCTTGCAGGGGTTTATCATCTTGTGAGCTAATGCTTGAACAACTTGACCTATGATTTTGTAAAGTCCACTCTCACAAGTTCCGATAGTCATGGTAGAGCTCAAATCTCCATTTGAGGGCCAAATGAGAGCCTTCCCTTTGGTGAAGGCTATTGAGTATCCTTTGCTTTCTAACACCGCAACTGAGATGAGATTTTTCTTTAAACCAGGAACATAAAGAATTTCATCAATATGAAATACATTACTTGATTGAAGCTTAAATGAAGCAGATCCAAACCCTTTATGTCATATGTGCCATCATCACCTAGTTCTACCTTTACATTGAACTTCTTATCCTGATAGTTTACAAGAGTTTGTTTGAAGCCTGTCATTTGTTTGGACTCTGGAGGCACCGTTGTCCATTAACCAAACATCCTCCGACTTGTTTATAGTGCCAGAGAGGGCTGAGATGAGATAATATTATTGGTGTTGTTCTTTCTCTTTGGTGGTAGCGCTGGTTCGTCTTCTTTGAGGTTCCTGTTGAGGCTCTGTTTCTTCAATGGCAACAAAGGCATGGAACCTACCTTTTCTTCTCTGTTGTGAGGGAGGGTTCATGTAATCTTTTGCATAATGTCCTAGCTTATTGCAGTGAAAACATCTTACTTTAGATAAATGAGGATGAAGATGAGATAGCTTACCTTGAGGTTTCTTACCTTTGCCTTTGGGTTGAGGAAAGTTCTTCCATCTCTTGGCTTTAACGCCGAAATATTGACTTTTTGGACTAGAACCTATCAAATGGATTCAAGTGGCGTCCTATAAGTAAGTGCGCGTTTAGCTAAAAGGGCATGATCTATTATAGTTGAGTGCTCATTTCTACTTTTGAGTCTTCCTTCTTCTTCTAAGCAATCATGCCATAATCTCTCGAAATTAGGTTGAGCTTCTCTTCCGTTGACTAAAGCAAGAAAGATTCCCCATGACTCAAGGATTCCATCAACTGCAGTTTGTACAAGGTCATCATCATCCACAACAACTCTTATTGCCGTAAGTTGATCTCTGGTTTGAGCAATCTTGGAGAAGAAGGCAATGATGGTTTCATCCTTTCCCATCCTTAATGTACATAGTTGTTTCTTCAATATTCTCTTCTGAGTTGGAGCCTTCTTTTCATAGAGATTTGCTAGAGCATCAAAGCATTCTTTGGCAGTCCTTAGATGACCAATGATGGGCATCATGCTGTCCTTAACTGAGTCAAAAATGACTCTTTTAGCTTTGCCCTATCTCTTCTTGTATGCTGCCCTGCCAGTGTTTGAAGTGGGTTCTTCTATTACCCTGGTAACCAGCTCATCCAAGTCACGCTCTTCTAGGATGTTGAGTATCTTAGACTTCCAAGCATTGAAGTTGGAGGCCCCTTCAAGCCTATCTTCTGCTTTGACTGAAGATGAGGCCATGCTGAGTTCTGGATCAGATTATGAAAATGACTTACTGCTGATTTGCAAAACAAACCCTAAGAAGTGGATCTACGCAGGGTCAAGTCTACAATTCTTGAGCTCTTTTCATGGCCTAAGCTCTGATTCCATATTAGAATTAGGGAAAAAATTGAAAAACAAAAATGCTTTTAAATTTATGTTTACTAGATCAGCACATATGAGAAAAGATATAAACATATCTGAATACAAACAAAATTTTTGAGTGTAAAAAAAAAACCTTTAGCTTACCTCCTGATCAATGAAGGATGTACCTGTCACATGTGTGGATGTAGACCTCTTGAATATGCTCAAAAAATTATTTTAGGTTCATGGATCAAACCTCTAGGGTTTGATCTCTGTCAATATGGACTGAAGGACAATTGCCAAGGAATAGACCACAAAAAGAATGCCTGAGACAACATCAACAAGTACAACAAAACCCCACAATAGAATACAACAAGACTTTCAAAGATGAACCAACAATACCCTCCACAACTGAAACAACAATACCCTCCACAGAAAACACAANTGCTAGTTCCTCTCCTTTTACTGGAGATTGTTCTTCTGGATTGTTGACATCCCTTGTTTCAGGATCACGTTTCGTATCATCTTCCATGGCCTCCAATATTTCTTGCAGAATTCTCATTTCCTTCATAACTTATGCATTTTCAATATGCCATCCTCTTTGACCTCAAGCTCCACCTTTGACTCTAAATTCCATTTCCTAACATAATAAATCACTCCTATTTCTTATGAGGGAAAATTATCCTTTTACTTCTCTATGATTTGATACCACTAATGGTGCAGGAGAGAGATACAATTTCCATTTAATGCAATTAGAATAACTCAGTTCTACAGGAATCAATATTGGACAGAAATGTTAACACAATCTCCTATTTTTTTGGTTCAATTGATGAGAATGGAGAGCATGCACTCTCCTCTGATCTTCAGGTCCTCCAGTTGCTGCAATTTTACCTTCACCATATCAAACTACTCCTTCTCTATTTCATAATAAAACTCTGATAAACACCATAAACTTCAGATCTGAAATCTAAGTTTACAAGTGGCGAGATATGAATTCATAGAATGCGTTGAGGCCCAAACTAGATCGAACTCGAACCACAAGGAACAAAAACCAAATGTGTCCCTCTATATTACAAGTTACACAACTAAATTTAAATGAAAACAAACTAGACTCACACCCACTTCTAAGTTCTCTTAGATTTACAAGAAAAAAAATCTTAGTTGAACATGATACCATATGAAGATCTCAAGCATGGTCATATTAAATTGATTATGAAACGAGGGTTTTTCTCTATAAATCAAATACACAGAACCTGGAATATACTTAGAAAAGGAAGAATATGTACTCATATATTTAGATTCACAATCAT
>JZKD02S1805007.1:285630-296216 GCA_000966675.3 Picea glauca | reverse complement strand
GATAATGAGTCGTTGGCCTCCTTTATTTATACTAACTGGCAGGTGCTGGAAATGTGTCTCTTCACTGGGCAGGGCCGACTTGTCTTCTTAGTGGTTAAAACCACTTTAATTAGGCCTGGGGGCCGACTTCTTAATTTGCATAATACAATTAGGGTTTGCCCAATCTGCAAAAGGGGATTTGGTCAATTACAATGCCCGACATGATCAATCCGCAAAAGGAGATTGATATAATGAATAATGACTCTAATAAATAGAATACTCTTTGCAGTTACAATATTTCAACACTCCCCCTTAACAAGAAGGGTATTCTACAACAACAACATGAGAGAGAGAGGGCAACAACATCAACATCATCTGGAACACTGTCTGACATATCTATAAATCATCGAAAGTTTTTCTCATCATCAATATCATCATCCACAGCAAGGAGCTGGAATGGCATCATCATCATCTACATCAACATGGATTAGTATAACACTAATACATCATCATCATCATCAATAACAACATGAGGCTCATACAACATCCACAACAGTATCACAACACGAAGGCTGGAGCATCATCAACATCAACGCTAAGATGGAAATCTTCAGTGAGAAGTTGGCATCTCATCAACATCAACACTAAGCTGGAAATCTTCAGCACGAAGCTGGCATCTCATCAACATTAGCACGAAGCTGGAAATCTTCAGCACAAAGCTGGCATCTCAACGACATCAACAAGAAGCTGGAAATATTCAGCATGAGGTTGGCATCTCAACAACATCAGCACGAAGTTGGAAATGTTCAGCACTAGGTTGGCATCACAACAACATCAACACGAAGATGGAAATCTTCAACACTAGGTCGGCATCACAACAACATCAACACAAAGCTGGAAATCTTCAGCACTAGGTTGGCATCACACTTCTCCCCCTTTCGAGGGAGGTCCTTTCAGACTACACAGAGCTTGTCTTGAAAGTGCTTGAACTTTACACAAGACAGAGGCTTGGTCAACACATGAACATGTTCATTCGTGCCAACATAATGGATTTTTATGGCTCCACTCTGCACCATATCACGAATGAAGTGATACCAGATCTCTATGTGCTTCGACTCATCATGGAATACATCATCTTTATACAACTATGGTTATCACATACGATCACGGTGGCTTCAATCTCCAGATCAAATAGATCTGTCAACAACATCCTAAACCATATGGCTTCACCACTCGCGGAACACACTGCAATATATTATGCTTCTGTCGTGCTGAGAGAAATACTGGATTGCTTTGTACTCTGCCATGAAGTCGTGGTTGACCCCAGACTGAAACAACATCCTGAAGTGCTCTTTCTATCATAAACACTTCCAACTCAATCTGAATCAGTATAAACACTCAGTCTGAAGTCATGATCTCTAGTATAACAGAGACCAAAATCCAACGTACTCTTAAGGTATCTCATAACCTATTTTGCGTCATCAAGGTGAACACATCTGGGTTCTACCAGATACTGACTCATGACAAAACATATATCTGGCCTAGTATTCGTCAGATACATCACCGAACCAATAATTTGTTTGTACATAGTAGCACCAACCAATTCTGATGAGGCGTCTACCAGGAGCTTCAACTTCGTTTCCATGGGTGTGTACATGGATTTACATTCCAATATGTTAAACCTCTTCATTATTTCAACTGCATGCTTCCCTTGGTTAAGGAAGATCTTCTCTAGGCTCTGCCAAACTTAAAGACCTAAGAGATAATGCATTAGGTCTTTCATCAAACTTTGTCTCGAGCTTCTTTTGCAATCTGTGATGAGCTTTTCTTCATCTTTGTCAAGAATACGTCATATAGTAGCAACACCACTGGCTTATCATTCATAACCTCGAGGTAAAGGTTAGAATCAACTTTACTCTTGGTAAAGCCCAAGCTCGTCAGGAAACTGTTATTTCTGCCATACCAAGCTCTAGGAGCTTGCTTCATCCTGTACAAAACCTTCTTCAACCTCCATACTTGAGTCTTTCTATCTTCAACTTCAAACCAAATTTTCACATTACATTGTACCAATCTGGTACACTTGTTCAATTGCAACTCAATCTGCACAATCATGTGCTAGCTCTATGTGCTTTCTGCAAAGCACTATATGTCTCACTGCATTAGAGTATGTCCCCTCATTTTTCTGCAACTATTCCTTCTAGAACTAGGACTCTGCACCTGCAACTACTCTGAAGCTGAGAATGGTTGCTTCATTTTCACTATGACTGCTGAAATCTGAGAGTAACTCCTCTACTCCATCATTGCAACCACTTCATCTAAAATTGAGAGTGGCTCAATCACTGATACTGAAGGTAGCTCTTCTTTTTTCATGGAGGTAACTCTATCTTTTATTGTAGTCATGTCTTCATGACCCAACTAATGTACTGCACCAACTGCCACTCAATTTTAAATATGGGGATTGCTCCCCCTGCATCTCATAATATATATGAATCATGGCTGTTCTGGTTGTCTTCATGAATACTGGAACTATTTCTTCAATTATTGGAGTAAGTGTCTCGTCATAGTCTTCTCCCTCTTGCTGGGAGAATCCTTTGGACAGACATCAGGATTTGTACATCTGCAACATGCTTGATCTGTTAGATCAATCTTGGAAGCCGATACTGATTTCTCTTCTAGTCTCACGGAAAAAAACCATATCCTAGTCTTTCTGACTCGCTTCCTTCTCTGTCACTGAAACAAGGAAATCTTTCGAGGAGATTTCATATCTCCTAGAAGTTTATGAAGCTGCCATCTAGTCTTCTCATGGCATCTGTCTCCTAGTCCTGGAAGTTGTCTCTTCATCTGATCCTTTCTGAGATCATGCTTACTCTTGATTTCTTCTGGGTCTACAAGGACTTCATCATCTCTTATGGATTATACTTGGTGTTGAATATCAAGTCTAAATATGAAAGGTTGAGTCAGACTTCAAACGAGTTATGCTTCTCATCAAGGTGGCTTCATTATCCTTTGACCAAGTCTTCTGTGAGTTCTTGTTCTAATGTTTGGTCATCTTTGGAGTCTTCTGCTCCTTACAATCAATCTCCATATGAGATACTATGGTTCTCAAAAATAACTTCTTCTTCATCTTCTTTGGTACATGGATGTATGTACATGACTTGGGTAGTCTGCTTCATGTCTCATCTAATCTGTTGCCTTTTGTAACCTTCACTATAGCTTCCTCAGGGTTATCACCTGTGACCTGAACCAAGGTCAACAAAACAACATGCAAGAATAATACTCTTTTGATAGTAGTGATAAAACAATAGCACGAATAATCGTCACAATAGCTACTTTAGGGCCATCACTTGTGACCTGCTTGAAACAAAGATCAAAAGTAAGAGATACAATACGAAATAAGATCAACACTCTTCTAGAGTTGTGATCAAGCATTCATCCATGGAAACCTGGAACCAACACAAGAAGTTTCTCCTGGAGGAGATGTTAGTTGTATCTGGTAAATGATTACATTAAGCATTTATCTCAATATGCTCACATGCTACCAAGTATAATACTTTTCAAAGACTGCTACCTCAACTATAGTGTTTACTTGTAAAGGGGTAGTTATCAACTTATCATATGCAACTTTGAATCTTATCAACTTAATCAATCAAACCTGGAACCTGAAGTTTTGTCCTCAAGAATGAGTGTGTTGCTTTTCTTTCAAGTCTCCTTCACTCAAGATGACAAGTGCTTTCGTCAACCTATCTTCTGTACTAAGACAATATGTTATGTTGATAGAAATCTAAGTTAGAGAATAAGTTCAATAAACTCAACTTTAATCAGCCTTGATAATTTTGACCAATGGTTAGTATGATTTCAACATACCACCTAGATGTTCATAAGGTCAAAATAATGTCATAACAAATAGATGCATATCTAGATAATCAAACCTCAGGGGTATTAATCTTCTGAGTATGTTGGATCTGAGATCCTTCTGGATCTATAATAGGAGATCCTTTCTCCTGCAAGTACCCCTTAGAATAATATAGTTGAAACATATGTAAGTACATACCTCTGTTAGTATCCGCGGGTGGTGGTACCATCCGGTAGCAATGGTGATAGGTAACAAACCTTCAAAACTTCAGAGGTGTTTCAACTTTAAGCTTGGCCAATGCTTTACACAATATTTCATTGCAACTGGAATTGCAGCTGTAACTACAACTGGAATTGCAGCTGTAACTACAACTTATACTGCAATTGGTACTTTAACTGTAACTTAGGGTTTTATGAGAAAACCCTAATTTTTCAAACTTCAAATTTTGAAATTCTGCTCTAGGGGCTAGATGCATTGAGCTGAGGCGAGTAAGCTAGTGCAGTCAGATTTCTGAAAATCCAAATTTTACCCCTTGAAATCGAGCTTGCAGAAATCTTGACTGGTATTGGTTCTGGTTTCCTGGTTTTCTGGTGCCAGTCAAAAACTAGGGTTTGACTTTCCAAAGGCTCTGTCCACTAAAAAGGTGTGCTCAAGCTGCCAAAATATTCACTAGAGTAGGGCTCACTTTTCTAGATGGTTTTAAGGCAAAAATTCCTCTCCAACAAAAAAACTCTAATTTTCTTGTACGACAATAGTGACGTTTTTACTTATCCAATGAAAGGTGCTCTCTTCAACTTAGCTCTGAAACCATGTTAAGTTTTGAGCTATTATTAGTTTTCTTTTCAATTTACTAGATAACAATAGCATATGTAGGATCACTGGGAGAAACACAATCACAAGATACAAAACATTTATCCTGGGAAACCCTCATGGGGGAGAAAACCCAACAAAACTTCCTTAATATAAATAGCCAATACAATGGCAAGACAATAAACCAAAACACTAGAGAATATCCAACACTGAGCAATGCACCTCTCTCTTCCTTCTTCTCCCAACTGCAGCTACCAAACTTGCACACTTGATGAGTGAATGAGTGAGTGAGATAATGAGGCATTGGCCTCCTTTATTTATACTAACTGGCAAGTGTTGGAAAGGTGTCTCTTCACTGGGCAGGGCCAACTTGTCTTCTTAGTGGTTAAAACCACTTTAATTAGGCTTGGGGGGTGACTTCTTAATTTGCATAATACAATTAGGGTTTGACCAATACGCAAAAGGGGATTTGGTCAATTACAATGCCCGACATGATCAATCCACAAAAGGGGATTGATATAATGAATAATGACTCAATAATAAATAGAATGCTCTTTGCAATTATAATATTTCAACACTCCCTAGGCCATATTTGGGAGAAGATCTTTCCAATGCTTACTTGGGCCACTCACCACCATAAGTACACCCTTGTGAGTGAGTGTCACTTACAGGTAAACCCTTGTAAGTGAATACGTCATTCTCCACTAGTTAAACTACCAATCTTGGGAGAATGACGCCCTTGATGCAACCACACACTGGAGGAATACTACCACCTCAAGCCTTCTTTCCTTCGAAGACTACGCCTGGGCCATTCACCGCTGGTACACCCCCATGAGTGAATGTCTGCTCGATGCTTCCTCCTAGAGAACCATCAACACCTTGAGTCTTCTATCCTTAGAAGATTGCACC
The DNA here is from genome assembly GCA_000966675.3 of Picea glauca. Lineage (NCBI taxonomy): Eukaryota > Viridiplantae > Streptophyta > Pinopsida > Pinales > Pinaceae > Picea > Picea glauca. The sequence continues at coordinate 290,665 of JZKD02S1805007.1, read as the reverse complement.
TGGGCCATTCTCCATTGGTCAAATCACCATGACCAATCTCAGGGGAATGTCGGCCCGATGTTGCTCAAACATCAACACTCCCTCTCAACGAGGGAGACATTCTGCATCACGCCAAGCTTGTCCCTGAAGTAAACAAACTTCGCTCTAGATCGAGGCCTGGTGAGAATGTTCGTTATTTTCTCATCTATGGATATGTGTTGAAGCTTCACCACTTCCTTCTGCACCATGTCTCAAATGAAGTCTTGCAAGAAGCTTTCGAAGCCACACTACTTCACGACTTGGGATACTGGCTGCGATATACTTCGTCTTTGTTGTACTGAGTGTTGCAGAAACCTGCTTCCTGCTAAACCAAGATATCATAGCTAATCCCAAGCTGAAGAAACACCTCGAGGTGCTCTGTTTGTCCACTGGACTCCCTGCCCAGTCAGAATCAATATATCTCTGCAGCCTCACTTCACCACCTGCGACATATCGACTGTACCACGCAGGTACCTCAACACATGCTTCGTTGCAACCCAATGGAATTGCCTTGGGTTCAACCAAATATTGGCTTAGGGTGCTCTCTACAAAGCAAATATCTATCCTGGTATTAGCTAGGTACATTAAAGATCCAATCCATTGCATGTACATTGTGGGATCCACCAAATCTGAATCTAAAGCAAAATAACTCAACTTCTTTAGGTTTGTCTCCATAGGTGTAGCCATGGACTTGCAGTCCATCATATAGAACCTCATCAGTATCCCCTAACTAAGGAAGATCTCATCTGATCTTTGTCACACCTCTAATCCCAAGAAATAGTAGATTTGGCCAAGATCCTCCACCTCGAACTTTGAGGCCAACTCCCTCTGTCACTAAAGAAAACCTTGTTGTCTAGTCTGCCTCACTGGTTGCTTCCTATGTGTTCGAGGAAAAATCGATACCCCTGTCCTCCTGACTGGATGCCTCCTCTGTCACTATAGAAAAGTCTACTAAAACAAAGGAAATCTTGCCAGGAGGTCTCACATCTCCTAGAAGTCTCCCATCTCTAAAGCTTCAGTTTAGCCTCCTCAACTCATGACATCTATCTGTTGTCGCAGTTCGCGGCTCTCAAACTATTGAAGTTGCAAGAGTGGAAACCTTGTCTTTCAAAGGCCAAAGACTCTTCATACAACTTCCTTCTCTTATACCATATTACAAAATGAGTTAGATCACTAATGAGGAAACCCTAGATACGGTTGAGTCACACAACTAATCTCAAAGAAAGATACTCACAATAACATGATATGATATTATCAATGAACAATTGGTGCACTGATTACAAAGGATTTTACCTCCTTATATATCATTGTTCATTAAGCAAATCATTTCCACTTATGAATGTGGGATAGATTATGCTAGACACGTAATCTCTGGGATTGTGTTATTGTAATAATATTGTAAACATGAAGAGTCACATGTGACATGAAGAGTCATCTGTTAAGGAAGACCAATAATCATTCTCATTGTATTTATTCACCAGTGGAGTTACGTTTTCTTCCAATGCATGGCCTGACAATGGTATCAGGGCAGGGATAACTCCATGATTTGATTCCCTAGTGTTTTCTTTTATCTTACAAACAAAAAATGTCCACCTGCGAGTTCTTCTGCATCCTTTGGTCACTCCTCTATCCGTTTGCAAATCTCTTTGTTATCACTCTCTACTTAGTACGTGAACCTATCTGGTTAGCTTACCCGTCGACTGCACCTCGATAATTCGACTACCCGTTGAGAACGCATACACGACCCAAACCCTAATATGCCTCTCTCCAGGTCCCACGTACGTTGAGCACAACCTGCTTTCGTCCCTCCACTTTTAGAGTTGAGCTGGTAACTAAAATGCTCGAGCAACATGCCTAGTCGACTACTCTTTACGACTGTACCTCCGATGCCTTTGAGGACCAGAACGCGAACCAAACAACAATAGAAAGAGGAACTCGACCACCTTTTACTTGGAGAACTAAATGCCTTTTAGTTGGAGAACTAAATGCTATCACCCACCATGGTATCACTCCTCGAATTAGTTTCAAACCCGCGTTGGTAACTGAGCTGACTCTTCACGCGGTTTGAGTATTCCCTTAGGGTTTTGGATTACACGCATAGACTACCTTCCAATTGCACATCATATTGTAATCTTACTCCATATTTCCTTTCAATTGCACTGTATATTCTACTCTATGAAGAAATAACATACTCTCCCTCAACTCCCCTCGCTCGACCTCATTCCGACTGCAAAATTTGACTAGTGTTTGAGTAATGGGACATTCACGTACATGTTTGAGCTCTTGAGTAATGAGCACATTTTTTTGAAGCATAATGTGACGCATTGAAACATAACCATTCTTGGTGCAACAACTTCTTGGTGTAGTATCACGACTAGTAATTTCCTGCTACTTGTGCATGAAGGTATAAGACAATGCATTCTCTCATCTCCATTGTGGTTGTATTATGGTAGTTACGAGAGGTATCAACCTCCATGTGTATCCTCTGACTAGATTAGAATATTTTGGAAGCTAGATAAATCCTAAAAAGATGTGTAGAAACCCTACAAGACAAGTCGGCTCAATAAAATAATTAATATTAAAGTATTAGTCTCTAGAAGAAGAAGTCGGCCTAGACAATTGACAAAGAGCACTATAAATAGAGGGCGCTTGAGTTCATTTGGACACACACTCAGACTCAAGTGAAGTGGTGCGCAAGTCTAGAGGAGGTGTGCAACTGCAACTACTATAGTTGGGTTTTGGTTTTGGTCTGTGGTTTGGGACTTTTTGCTTGGTGCACTATCTTTGGAGAAAGGTGCACTCTCTCTTGGTTATCTGTTGGGTCTAGTGTTGCTTCTAGAATCATTCTATCTGTCCAAGGTTACGATGGTCGGGGGTGGACGCATGCCTATGGTTGGGTGACAATATTGTGATATTGTCTATGGTGAAACAAGCACATCAAATATTTTAATAGGTTATGGGCCCACACTACCTTCAGACAGTCTAGCCATTGGAAGGTAGATCGACAATTCCTTGGCAAGCTTGTTGTGGCACCAGTTGCAGCTGCAACTAGGGTTTTTGATGTTGCAGTTGCAACAAACCCTAACCTAACTCTTTGGGCATTTCAAGTGAGACGTTTGGCATAATTCTTGGACATTCTAGTGCACCTCAGTGATGTAGACCCCCCTTCTCTCCTTAGGGCTGCGCGACCTCCCAGTTTAGGATCGATCAAGAAACTGAGTCTCATTGACTCTTCGAGTCTCTGCTAGACCCCAAATCCACGTACACAGGTCCTTTCTCCAAAGACACAGGTCGTATGAGACCTGCGGGTCCTCTCCTGAGCGTTGTTCAAACCTCAACACCAAATAGGCGCTAGCTCTTCTCTGGCTAAGCCCTTTCCTTTACGTGACCACGGCTGTGACCACTCGCCTAATCAAAAGGCGTGTCGCGACTTCACGCATTGGGTGTTCGCATGTGAGTACCTCCGTTCTCTCGAGGTCCGAACTCTCGATGCTTCAGATTTGACGACCCAGATCCTCCCTCGATCTGACGGCTCAAATCAAATCGCACTCACTCCAGACTCCTAAAATGTCGATATTTCAAAGAGCCAAATCAACGGTCCACAATCCTTGCGATCCAACGGTCCCGATCTCCTTTTCGCGTATCGAGACTTCGCGTTTCGTGAAGTTGCAGGACCACTGACCTCCCTTCTCCCGATATCCAAACTCTCGATATCTCCTTGGGCAACCAATGGTCTAGATCTCACCTCGATCTGACGACTCAGACCAAATCGCGAACTTGGGTTTCACAAGTTCCCAGAACTTCTACTTTCGATATCCCAAGTTGCAAACTTCGAGAAGACCAGATCTACGGTTCATCTCCCTCCTCTGATCAAATCACGATTCACGAGCTCTTATAACTCTTCCTTTGACTTCTCTAAGTCACGAGTCAGCGAAATGCTGATCTCTTGCCATGTGTCCTCCTCGATGGATGGTTCCGATGATTTTAGAACTTACGTAACCCCGCTCCTCCTGTATACTTTCAGGGCTTATCGTTAGTGCACTTTACCTTGATCGAGCGGTTACGATTATTTTGTGCTCAGACTGAACGACTGAGATCTTTCCCCCTCTGTGCTTTCTCCTCGTTGTCTGGACGTTGATCTGACGGTCCAGATCTTTCTCCCTAAGCTTACGCTTTCTTCAAACTTAGAAGATTTTCGAAGGATTCAAAGGCTTCGACCTTTGTCGTTTCTGCGAGTCCGTTTCTTGGATCTCGTTAACACTTATGAAAAGTGTTATTCCTCCTGAGCTTGGTCTCGTGAAGACTTTGACTTCCCACACTCTCCTTGCGTTTCAGGGATTTCAATAACTCAGATCCGAAGGATTTCTCGAAGAGAAATTCCTCTCGCCCTCTTGGCGTTCTCCTTTTCTGGTTCTTCGACTTCTTGCAAAGTCCCTTCGACACTTAGTCAAATCTCGGATCTGTGCACTCCTTGCACCAGATCTTTACGCAAGGTTCGAATTCTTGCGGACGACTGTGCACGTGTTGAAATAATGTAACTGCAAAGAGTATTCTTATTATTATTGATATATTATTCATAGGGTCAATCCCCATTGTGGATTGATCATGTCGGTTATTGTAATAGGACCAAATCCCCTTTTGCGGATTAGTCAAAAGACAATTGTAAAAGGCAGAATAAGAAGTTGGCTCCAACATATATTAAAGAGGCCTAGAAATATAATAAAGGTGGGTTTACCCACCCAGTTTGAGAAGTCGGACCTGCGAGTGAAGAGACACTTCACACGTGCTAGACTTGTATAAATAAAGGAGGCTAGCGCCTCACTTAGACAAAAAAACTCACTTGCTCATTTTGAGAGACAAGATCAGATCTACTACCGGAGAAGAAGGAGAGAGAGAGTGGCGCATATCTGGGAGAGGACTTTCTATATTAGTTTAAGAGATCTCTTGGCATTGTATTGACTATCTATATTAAGGAAGTTTTGCTGGGTTTTCTTCCCCTAGAGGGTTTCCCAGGATA
>JZKD02S1805007.1:269100-280502 GCA_000966675.3 Picea glauca | reverse complement strand
GGATCAATCCCCATTGTGGATTGATCATGTCGGTTATTGTAATAGGACCAAATCCCCTTTTGCGGATTGGTCAAAAGACAATTGTAAAAGGCATAATAAGAAGTCGGCCCCAACATATATTAAAGAGGTCCAGAAATATAATAAAGGTGGGTTTACCCACCCAGTTTGAGAAGTCGGCCCTGCCAGTGAAGAGACACTTCACACGTGCCAGACTTGTATAAATAAATGAGGCTAGCGCCTCACTTGGACAAAAAACTCACTTGCTCAATTTGAGAGACAAGTTCAGATCTGCTACTGGAGAAGGACAGAGAGAGTGGCGCATATCTGGGATAGGACTTTCTGTATTAGTTTAAGAGATCTCTTGGCATTGTATTGGCTATCTATATTAAGGAAGTTTTGCTGGGTTTTCTTCCCCTAGAGGGTTTCCCAGGATAAATGTTGTGTCTCTTGTGATTGTGTATTATGCTATTGTTATCTAATGAAATGTAAACATCTATAATAATGGCTTAAACATTAACAACACGCCTTGCACCAATCTCTTTGCACTCATTGCAAAGGGAAGTTTTGTGTTATCTCTTTGGAGCTTTGGAACCGAAATAGATTCCGTTAACGCACTCCTTGCGTTATATGTGCAGACCTTGCACCACTCGATAGAAGAGAAACAATTGAAACTTATCCTAATATTCACAGTTCCATCTATTCATAACGAAATTCATTCATTCATTCATGAAAGCACAATAACAATGAATTGCAAAACAATGTCCACACCATGCGTTGGGTCAATTTTCCTCTGTTATATTCATAAGTGAAAGATGGCTACAACTATCATCACAACAAGAAAACTGAAAACTCCGAAATCTCCTACTAACTTGCAACTATCTAACTTGCAACTATCTACCCTGCAACCAACCTCATTTGGGTGTACAAAACCTCTATTTATCTTAGGGGGCTCTTAGGGTTTACCCTGACAACTTGTCTACATCACAACCTAACCTACGGTTATTTTAGTCCAATCGCATTCCAGAGCCGGAGTGGAAACTCCCACTTCGCTCGCGATTGGTCAAGCGTGCCTCAAAAGATTTTTCGGGCGCTGAGTTAATGCGTACTTCAAAATATCTGCTGTAACTGCCAGCATTGAGATTTCGTGCAGACTCCCAGACGCTGATAGGTCCGGCTCTGTGTGCTTACCAACGATGCTTCTGCATCATACTCCCATTGACAAAAAATCATGGACTCCTATCCATGAGCTCCTGCACAGACTTTCCATAGTTCTGTATAGCAGCTTCATTTTCCCAACTGACATCTTCTATTGGGTGTCCCTTCCACTTGATCAGATATTCAAAATAGGTCTTCCTCCTAGTCTTTTTGTCGATCCTCTGATTAACGATCTTCTCCATCTGTGGTTTTTCTTCTACAGGCATTTGTTTCTCCCATTGAATCTTCTCTTGATATTTTGATCCCTTGGTGTCATCTTTCCTGTAAGGATACAGGTCTGAAACATTGAATATGGGCGATATGCCCACATCATCTGACAGCTCAATCTCATAGGCGTTTGCATCAAACTTCCTCAAGATCTTACATTGTTCTATCTTCTTCATTTTTAACTTGTTATATGTTCCCCTAGGGAACCTTTCTTTCCTGAAATGTGTCAGAACCTGATCTCTCACTTCAAATTGAAGTTCTCTGTGATGTTGATCAGCTCCGTGTTTGTACTCCTGGTTAGAACTTTGCCACTGTCCTCTGATCTAGCTATGGAGCTTCTGCATTTCTACAGCAAAATCTTTTGCTCCAGTGCTCCTAATCTCACTCTGTTCCAAGTCTCTCAACTCAGACACTCCCCTGGGTTGCATTCCATACAATATTTGGAATGAGCTCTTTCCAGTGCTCTTGTTTGGTGAGTCATTGTATGTAAATTCTGCTTGGGGCAGAATCTGATCCCACTGATTATGGTGTTCAGTAACCAGACTCCTCAACAAGTTTCTCAAACTTCTGTTTACCACCTTAGTCTGTCCATTTGTTTGAGGGTGATAAGATGAGCTGAAAGACAAATCTATCCCCAACTTCTTCCACAATGTTCTCCAAAAGTGTCCAACAAATTTTGTGTCTCTGTCCGAGACAATGCTTCTAGGTAGGCCTCCTTGAAAAACAGATTTGCAACATGTGTTGCATCACTGGTCTTATGGCATGGCATAAAGTGTGCCATATTTGAAAATCTATCCACTACCACAAATATGGAATCACATCCTCTTTGCGTTCTTGGTAGCCCCATGACAAAATCCATGCTTATTACATCCGAAGGCCTCTCTGGTATTGACAATGGTTGATACAATCCAATGTTCTGTCTTTTTCCTTTTGGATGCTGACAGATTCTACATCTGTTCACAAACTTTATCACTTCTGTTCTCATACATGGCCAATAGTATGAATTGCTCAATTGTGCAAATGTTTTATCATGGTTGAAATGTCTAACCAATCCTCCACTATGTTTTTCCTTCAGAAGGTTATCCCTCATTGAACATTTTGGAATGCACAACTGATTTCCCGTGAACAACAATCTTTCTTGAATCATATACCTTGTCCACTGGCTTTTGTCTCTCAACACAAGATTTGCACATGCTTCATATGTTTCCTTGAAATATGTATCATCACAATACATGTCCTTAAGGTGTTCAAACCCCAAGGTCTTCACCTGAAATTCCTGTAGAATCAAACATCTTCTTCTTAATGCATCAACAACTTTGCTAGCATTCCCAACAATATATTTTATGACAAATAAAATTCTGCATAAACTCAACCTATTTCGCATGCCTCTAATTCAATTTTTCTTGTCTAGTTATGAACTGTAAAGCCTGGTTATCGCTACACAAGACAAATTCCTGTGAGACAAGGTAGTGTCTCCACTTATTTAAGGCTTGAATTATGGCGTAAAACTCCTTATCATACGTGGAGTATTTTCTCTTGGTCTCATTTAGCTTTTCACTGAAATATGCAACATGTCTATTATCTTGCCTCAAAATTGCTCCAATTGCACCTCCACTTGCATCACATCTCACCTGAAATGTCTTTTCAAAATTTGGCAAGACCAGAATTGGTCGTTTTGTTATTTTCTCCTTCAGTATATTGAAGCTCCTCTCGACTTCCTCTGTCCATTTAAAAGACTTGTGGTGGTTCTTCACTATATCCATCATTGACACACAAATTCCACTAAAGTCTCTGATGAACTTCCTATAGAAGTTCGCTAATCCATGGAAGCTCCTTACCTCAAACATACTCTTCAATGACAACCATTCTTTGATTGTTCTCACCTTCTTTGGATCCATGTTTAGTTCATTAGAAGAGATCACAAAACCCAAGTAAATGAGTTCTGTCTTCATAAAAGAGGACTTCTTCAGATTTATCAACAACTTCTCCTGATGTACTCTCCTCATCACTAGTGTTAGGTGCCTCAAATGCTCCTCTTTAGTCCTGCTAAAGATCAGTATATCATCCAGATATACAACCACAAACTTACCAATAAAATCTTTTAGTATGTCATTAATCAGCCTCATAAAAGTACTCGGGGCATTTGTTAAGCCAAATGGCATAACAAGCCACTCATACAAACCTTCATTTGTCTTAAAGGTTGTCTTCCACTCATCACCTTCTCTCATTCTAATATGGTGATATCCGCTTTTCAAATCTATCTTAGAAAATAAATTTGGTCCACTTAAACAGTCCATTAAATCATCCATTCTTGGTAAATGAAATCTATACATGATGGTGATCTTGTTAATGGATCTTGAGTCTGTACACTTTCTCCATCCTCCATCGTTCTTTGGACTCTAACACAGTTGGTATTGCGCATGGACTCAAGCTCTCTCTGACCAAACCCTTGTCTAATAGGTCCTGGACTTGGTTCTTCACTTCCTCATTCTCTCGAGGTGTCAATCTGTATGTTGCTTTGTTCGACAAATTTGCTCCTGGTATCAAGTCAATATGGTGGTTGATACTCCTGATGGGTGGCAATGAATTAGGCAACTCATCCACCACTATGTCAGCAAAATTATCCAACAATTCTTGAACTTCTTCAGGGAAATCATCTATCGAAGCACTTGTAAGGATAACTCTGGGTTTCCTCACCACGTCAAACTGCATCTCCTGTTTTTTTTTTTACTTTTTTTAGGAGTTCCTTCCTGCTCATGAAAAGTATGCTCATGTTGGCTTCCTCTTTCACTTTCTTCTCCTCTATTGGCAACAACATGTGTGTTCTACCATTCTTTTCCAAGTTGTATGTATTCTTCCTCCCATCATGAATGACATTCCTGTCAAACTGCCATGGTCTTCCTAACAGAATATGGCACACATCCATGGAAATTACATCACATAGAATTTCATCTCTATATCCTCCTATCTTAAATTCAACCAAGCATTGTTTAGTAACCATTACCTGGTGTCCTTTTTGCAACCATGAGACTTTGTATGGCTTCAGATGTGCAGTTGTCTCCAGTTCCAATTTCTCCACCATCTCTGTGGATACTAAGTTGTCAGTGCTCCCATTGTCAATTATCACCTTGCATACTCTGTCTTTAGTCTTGCAAACTGTTCTGAAGAGGCTATTCCTCTACATTGGTTTTTCAATTTCTGCCTCTGGTTTTAAGAGAACCTTCATCAACATTAGGGATCTTCCATCCTTTGCTCCTTCTGCTTCAACATCTCTTCTCTATGCTTCTGAATTGTGAGCTTCACCTCCTCCTTCTTTCTTTTTCTCGGGAGATTCCCAAGACATGTGCCCTGTCTTTCCACAGGTATAGCATCTTACTTTTCCTCCTCTTCCTCTAGAAGAACTTCTTCCGCCAGCCTGTCTTCCTTGGGAATTTCGTCCTCTTTCCGAGTGACTGTGTGGTTTTTCAGCCTCGTCCTTAGACTTATGTGCCTTATCATGGGTAACTCCCTTGCTTTTGTTTGGGGCTGGGTTTTTACCTCTTCCTCGTTGGCTTTGTTTTCTGGCCAACTTCTCCTCTGCCTTCAATGCAAACTGATAAGCATCCTCCACTGTCTTTACCGACATCATGCTGAGCTCATCTTGGATTTATATCTCAGGCCATTCATATATCTGACAACTTTTTCTTCATCTCTCTCCCTTTGTCCAGTTCTGATGTTCAACCTATAGAACTCCTATGTGTACTCCTTAACTGTCATCCCTTTCTGTCTCAGGTTTTGCATCTTCCTGAACAGATTAATCTGATAATCCTTGGGCATGATCTTAGCCTTCAGATTGGCTACCATTTTGTCCCAATTCTTCATCTTTTTCTTTCCTTGGCTTCTCTTCTCAGCCTGCAGTTCATCCCACCATAGTGTTGAATGTCCTTTTAGCCTGGTGACAACCTGCTTCACCTTTCTCTCTTCATCGACATCTTCATAGTCGAAATGTTTGTCCTTGGATCTTATCCAATCCAGCAGCTCTTCAACATCTAAATTGCCTTCATACATTTTGACCTCTATCTTGGCTCTGCCTCCCAATCTAACAACTACTCTTAGCAAGCATTCTTCGGCAACATCCTCTCTTGCAGCTTCTTCGTCCTCTACTGCTTCACTCTCTACATCGCTGATGTCTCCAACATCAGGTGCTCTCCTCTACGCTGCCTCTATCACCTCTAATCTTGCACGAAGTTCTCACATCTCCCTTTCTACAACTCGATTGGCTAAAGGTGCTTCCGCTTGTCTCCTTTGTGGCATTGTGTTGACTGTCTGTCACACACAGAGTAAAACTTTGAGTTCTTCTGTCTGCTCTCCTTTGTCTGCTGTCTACAAGAAAAACTTCGGCCTAGATACCACTTGATGCAGACCCCCCTTCTATCCTAAGGGTTGTGCGACCTCCCGGTCTAGAATCGATCAAGAAATTGAGTCTGATTGATTCTCTGGGTCTTTGCTAGACCCCAAACACACTTACACAGGTCCTTTCTCCAAAGACGCAAGTCGTATGAGACCCGCGGGTCCTCTCCATAGCGTTATTCAAACCTCAATGCCAAACGAGCGCTAGCTCTTCTCTAGCTAAGCCCTTTCCTTTACGTGACCACGCCTGTGACCACTTGCCTAATCAAAAGGCGCATTGTGACTTTGCGCATCGGGTCTTCGCATGCGAGTACCTCCATTCTACCGATGCTTTATATTTGATAGCCCAGATCCTCCCTCGATCCGACGACTCAAATCAAATTGCCCTCACTCCCGACTTGAAATGCTGATATTTCGGACGCCAAATCAACGGTCCACAATCCCCACGATGCAACGGTCCTGATCTCCTTTTCGCGTAGCGGGATTTCACGTTTCTTTAAGTTGGAGGACCACTCACCTCCCTTCTCCTAATATTCGAACTCTCGATATCTCCCTGGGCAACCAATGGGTCCAGATCTCTCCTCGATCCGACGGCTCAGATCGAATCATGAACTCGGGTTTCACGAGTTCCCAGAACTGCTACTTCCGATATCCAGAGTTGCGAACTCCCGACAAGACCAGATCTACGTTTCAGCTCCCTCCTCCGATCAACGACTGTGATCAAATCATGATTTCATGATTCGCGAGCTCTTATAACTCTGCCTTTGACGTCTCTGAGTCATGAGTCAATGAAATGTTGATCTCTTGCCACGTGTCCTCCTAGATGGACGGTTCTAATGATTTCAGAACTTTCGTAACCCTGCTCCTCCTGTATACTTTCAGGGCTTATCTTTAGTGCACTTTACCTTGATCAGACGGTTATGATTCTTTTGCGCTCCGAACGACTGAGATCTTTCCCCCTCTGCGCTTGCTCCTCGTTGTCTGGATGTTGATCGGACGGTCCAGATCTTTCTTCCTGAGCTTACGCCTTCTTCAGACTTAGAAGATTTTCAAAGGATTCAAAGGCTTCAACCTTTGTCCTTCCTGCGAGTTCGTTTCTTGGATCTCGTTAACACTTATGAAAAGTGTTATTCCTCCTGAGCTTGGTCTCATGAAGACTTCGACTTCGCACACACTCCTTGCGTTTCAGGGATTTCTATAACTCAGATTCGAAGGATTTCTCGAAGAGAAATTCCTCTCGCCCTCCTGTCATTCTCCTTTTCCGGTTCTTTGACTTCTTGCAAAGTCCCTTTGACACTTAGTTGAATCTCGGATCTGTGCACTCCTTGCACCAGATCTTTACGCAAGGTTCGAATTCTTGCGGACGACTGTGCACGCCTTGCACCAGTCTCTTTGCACTCCTTGCAAAGGGAAGTTTCGTGTTATCTCTTCTAAGCTTCGGAACCAAAATAGATTCTGTTAACACACTCCTTGCGTTCTGTGTACACACCTTGTATCACTCGATAGAAGAGAAACAATTGAAACTTATCCTAACATTCATAGTTCCATCTATTCATAACGAAATTCATTCATTCATTCATGAAAGCACAATAACAATGAATTGCAAAACAATGTCCACACCATGCATTGGGTCAATTTTCCTTTGTTATATTCATAAGTGAAAGATGGTTACAACTATCATCACAACAAAAAAACTGAAAACTCCGAAACTTACTACTAACTTGCATCTATCTACCCTGTAGCCAACCTCATTTGGGCGTACAAAACCTCTATTTATCTCAGAGGACTCTTAGGGTTTCCCCTGGCTACTTGTCTACATCACAACCTAACCTGCGACTATTTTAGTCCAGTCGCATTCCAGAGCTGGAGTGGAAACTCCCACTTCGCTCGTGATTGCTCAAGCCTGCCTCAAAAGATTTTTCCAGCGCTGAGTTAAGGCATACTTCAAAATATCTGCTGCAACTGCCAGCGCTGAGATTCCGTACAGACTCTCAGACACTGATAGGTCATGCTCAACATGCTTGTTAGCGATGCTCCTGCATCACTTAGCCTAGCGCACCTCTTGGTATCTTTAGCTAGAAAAAACGTCAAGGTTAAATTTTTGGGTCAAAGTCATTGTTTGATTGGTCAAAGTCAAAGTCAAAGGAAGTAATGACTTACTCCATGAAGATAGAAAACAAGCTAGAAGGAGCTTCAAACTTCAGAGCATGGAAGATAAGGATTGACCTCATCCTTGCCAAGAACAAAGTTCTAGATATCGTGAAGGGCAAGATTGTGGAACCACAGTTTGAAGCAGGAAAAGAAAATGAACCTCATAATGCTGCAACAATGGAGAAGTTGAAGGACAATGACATCAACGCTATGAGTATCATTGTGGACTCTGTCAAAGATCACTTGATACCCTACATATCCAATCTTGACTCATCGAAGAAAATATATGATGCCCTAACTAACCATTTTGCAGTCAAAAATATTGGACAAGTGATGAGTTTGAAGAATGAGCTTCGTGACACAAGATGACTAAGAATGACATTGTAGCTTCATACTTTGTGAGGATTTCTCAGTTTAAAGATCAACTACAAGCCATTGGAGAAGCATTGTGAATATAACACTTAATGGTCTTTCTAGATCATGAGATGCATTTGCTGCAAGCATGAACACAAAGAAGGAGTGTCCAACGCTTGAACTTTGGACATGTTGGGCACAAGAAGAGACAAGGATCAACTCAAAGTGAAGATTTCACAAGTAAGAGCATGCTCAAGCCTACGCAACAAAGTTCAAAAGACATGAAGGTAAAAAAAGATTTGGTTCAAGAAAGAAATTCAATTATAAGAAAGATATGTCAAAGGTACATTGTTTTGGATGCCATGAATATGGCCATTACAAAAGGGATTGTCCTAAACTAGCAAAGAAGAGAAAGGAAAGACACCATGCGTCAACTGCCAGTGATGAAGAACCCTCAAAGAAAGACAAGCATGAAGAAACACATTTCTTCTAATACTCAACTCTTACAAGATTTGTTGAAGACGACATGTGGTTGATAGAAAGTGGAGCTTCAAGACATATGATTGGTGATCGTGACAATCTCTCAAGCATGAAGGAAAAGGAAACCTCTCATAAAGTGGAACTTAGAGACAATAACTCTTATGCAGTCAAGGGAATTGGAAAAGCTTCTATCCAAATGGAATCAGGTAACAATGTTAATCTTAGCAATGTTTTATATGTTCCTGGTTTGAAAAAGAATTCATTATCTATTTCTTGCTTGGAAGACAAAGGAGATATAATAACCTTTGTCGATGGAAAAGTTCTTGTATGGTCTAAAAATTTAAAAATAGAAGATGCTAGAGTCATTGGGATATGTGAAGAAAGATTGTATAAAATCCTAGGTCAAAATGCGCAAGCTCTTGTACATGATGAACTCAATCCTAGTGAGTTATGGCAAAGAAGGTATGCTCACCTTCATTATCAAGCATTGCCATCTCTAAAACAGATGGTTGTAGGCATACCAGAACTACAATCAATATACGAAGAAGTTCGCAGAGGATGTGCACTTGGGAAGAATATTAAGAAGCCATTCTCAAGCAATGAGAATAGATCCAAGGAGATCTTGGTTCTGATACACTGAGATGTATGTGGTCCTATGCCAGTGAATTTTCTAGGAGGCTCTCTTTTACTATGTGACGTTCATAGATGACTTTTCAAGAAAGACTTGGATGTACTTGATAAAGACGAAAGATGAAGTATTTGGCAAGTTCCAAGAATTCAAGGCTGAAGTGGAAAACTTGACAAATAAGAAGATCAAGACGCTAAGATATGATAATGGAGGAGAATACACCTCCAACGAGCTCGTTTCCTTTTGTAAAGCGTCTGAGATTAGGAGGGAGCTAATTGTCCCACATAATCCTCAATAGAATGGTGTGGCAGAAAGAAAGAACCATTCCATTGAAGAATCTGTTAAGACAATGATGAATGACTAGAATCTATCCATGTTTCTATGGGGAGAAGCAACTATGATAGTCATATATATTCAAAATAGAAGTCCCCATCGTATATTGAAGAAAATGACTCTAGAAGACGCCTTTTCCGGAAAGAAGTCAAGTGTGGAACACTTAGGGATCTTTGGTTGTCATGTCTATATCCATGTTCCCAAGGACAAAAGGAAGAAGTTGGAACCCTCAGGAAAGAAGGGCATATTCGTTGGATATAGTGATACATGAAAAGCTTACAGAATCTATGTCCTAGGTCAATAGAAGATTCAAATCAGCAGGGACGTGACCTTTGATGAGAAGATTGCCTTCCGGAAATCTATAGAAGATTCCATAGAATCCAATGATGAAGAAGAACAAGAAGATCCCAAGGAAGAAAGTACATGTTCTCCAGGACATCCCAGTGAAGAACCAGACCAACCACTTGAACTTGTAGAACCAGTTGTTGTACTTGTTATTACACAATCTATACTTTCCCAAAGCCTAAAGGAAAGTAGGTCTAGATTGACGTAACACAGAGGTAACCCTATCACTGTCACCCCAATAGGGTACCTCTTTCTCTTTAGGAGGAAAGCCTAACTCCAAGGGAGATGTCCCTAGATCTAGTTGGTTGATGAAGGGCAAAAAGATACAATGAAGACCCACCCCTCTCTCTAGGTCACTTAACATAAGAAGTCACTTTGATGAAATTTTAAAGGACAATGGGAAATGAAAATGGGTTTGTACCTGCCCTTTACCAATGAAACATCAAACATTAGTAGCAACAGTTATAATCAATGACTTCTTAAACAACTTATGTGCTGCCTGAACAAATTACTATACAATGAAAGTGAGATTACAGTAGTAACAATGTATCTTGAAAGGTGCAAGTTATGTTGACAAGTAAGAGATACAATAATCTTGCAAACTTGATAATGGTTTGTCACTCACAATTTTCAAGATAAATACAAGTCAATGAATGACTTAAATGGTTGTCCAAACATTTATAACAACATTAACTAATGATGATGACAACAATGGAAACTTCAGAAAAACACTATAATAAAACAATAAGACACTACTTCAATATCCAATGATTATGGTTTGCTTAGTACAAGTGCCCAATGGTTTTATGGATGAATTTAGAGTTGTTAAGGGCTGCAACAACAACTATGACAACGGTAACAACTTCAGAATTTGCACCCTAGAAAGGAAATTGAACATACACTTTAACACTTATTGATAGTACCTTGCCTCATACAAATTCTGGGATGACTTAGATGGTTAATAGGCTGATATAAGCTGCAAAATGATAATTGTAGCAATGATTATGACAACAACGAATTGGCTGTCAGTATTTCTAGACTAGGTTAGCAAATTAGTAGAGTATGAAGTGAAGGAGTTTGAGTTGATTCTTGTCAAGAAATAAGAGAAGAGGACTAGTGTCGTCAAGGGTAATGGAGTCAAGGGGGATGACTTCTTCTAAGGCTGCAAAATAATGATGATGCACAAAAGCCTAAGGGGGGGAAATTATAGGAGAAGTAGTAACTTAAGTCCTCCTAGACTTTGACCTCAAGAGACAAAATGCTAGGGTGTAGGAAATTCTAGGCCCTAGCGCCTTGCTCT
>JZKD02S1805007.1:254800-268682 GCA_000966675.3 Picea glauca | reverse complement strand
TTAAAACATGGCACTAAATGGCTTTGATGATCTCTCATGAAATATGATAATGTTGCCTTTTGGATGAAAGAATTATAATCAAGTTTGATTTTGATATTGTGTTGTTCATGGAAAAAGTTTGGATGATCTCAACCCTTGATAGTATGGTTATGCACATTGTATGAGCTGCACATTTGGTTGTGTTCCTAGCAAGTTGTCATTTGAAGAAATTTGATATTGGCAAGGGGTGGCGCACTTTGAACTATCGCGCACTTTGCAAAAGTAATATGGCAAGTTTGGATATTTGGTTGATTAAGTTGGCTAGTAGGCTTGGCTTGTACTAAGTATTGAATGAGGATCTGAAGGAAGAAGCGACGTGCAGTAAATGCATGTCACTCAAACTCCCCTCGAGCTCGTCACCCTAGTCATTCTTGCATTTTTGGCTCTGGTAGTTGCTACTGCTCTACCTTCCCTGATCGTGGAGGAAGTATATAGTCTTGGGTTTTCGCCTCATGCAATTTTTTACATGTATGAGGTTTTCTTACTTTTCCATTCATGAGAATTGCTCTGCCCTTAAATCAAATGTTGGCTCTGGTTGCTCGTGGTCTGTGTAATTCTCAAGCTGTTATAATGTTTTGGAACTGTGTTATGGTTGTATCCTTGGTTTCCTGTGGTGGTTGTTCTAAGGATGTTGGCATTTAAAAATTGGTCGCATGGTCCTTGTTGTGTGTAATCATTCACAGGGAATTGTTAAGTACAGATTGCAGTGGAGCCTTCTTTGCCATGGTTTTGTTTTCGAGTTTGGCCTCTCTGTTGAAATTGGTTATCGCGGTTTGCCTAAACTCTAGGCTTTGCGGATACCCCACCTATAGATTGACATTACTAGTCTCTGTGGCTAGTGTACCCACAACATTTTTCGACCCTATGAGTTTTTATGTGAATTGATGAAAGACTAGAACATTTCGTGCGTTGTCTTGGCAAAACCCTCAGTTGTTGGCTTGCTTGCTATGACCTCATTGTCACTGTTGCGTGGTAAATGTTATACAGTATGAGAACATTGCTACCCAGATTTTGATGGGAGCACTATTCATGCTTTTTGGTTGGGCACAAGATTTTATTTGGTCACTCGTTATGCTGTGTTGAGGAAAGGGTTGGCTTCACTTGTTTTTTTTCGAAAGTTGCAGTCTGTTGTTTGAAGCCCATGCAGTCGAGAGCAATGTTGCAAATTATTGTTTCTGGGATCGATTATGATAGGGCACCTATGGAATGAGTTGTCTGTGCCATTCAACTGCCAAACTCTCTGGTCGAACTACCTCGTTGTCTCTACCACTTACTATCTTGAACCCTGGACATTACATTGAAAGCGTATTTACTCTAGTTTGAAGTTGATCAGAGCACTATGCTTGCTCGGTTACTTGGGCATGATTTTGTTTGGTCCCTTGCTTGGAAATTCTGGAAAGAAATCTGTACCGACCTACTCATTTGAAGTTACAGTTTATTGAATCTTGTGTTCCAGATGGTGAATGTTATTTTTGGTTCAATCATTATGTTGATTGTCAAAAAAGGGGCACCTGTGTTCTAAATGTCCAAGGCTCGACTAGAGTAATAATACCCAGAATAAATTGCATTGAACAATGGTTAAATTAATGATGGATATGAGTTGTTTGGGAGCATTGTGTGTGACCTTGTTGGATTTAAAGGATTACTAATGGAGTCGATGTTATGAATCGTGGCTCAAGGACTATTGTTGTATTCTTGTAGTAATTATGATGTTGTTCGTCATTTCTATTATATAATGATTATATGGTTAAAATGATCACTGGTGTTAAAAAATTCTGGGTACATCAAATAGTTTTTTGTGTAAAATAATTCGGAGGCCAGAAAACAATTTGTCAATGAAGACATCATTTTGGATTATTGTTTTGAGAAAAAATTGTTGGTTAAAATTTGAAATTATGGACAAAGATAAATTTGATTGCATTTAAGGTAGCATGTTTTGATTTGTTTCACTTGAACAATATCCATATTGATTTCCTATCATTCTATCATTTTCCCGCTAATTACACTCCCACCACGATGTCAATTTTACTTAGTGCATTCCTATTTTGTGATATAAATTTAAAAAGAAAAGTTTGTGAGGAAGCGAAAGAAAGATAACATAGTAAGGGTTGATGACTGGTATTCTTGATATTTTCATACATAGTTAAATTGTTTGGTTAATTGTTGAACAATTTTCGTTTATTGATTCCCTATCATTATACCACTTTTCGCTAATTACACTCTCTCCATATTTACCATGAACCCTATCATTCCCTGTTCACTTGACAATTAATGAATGATGTATTATGGATGGATTTGCATATATCTCGTGTCAATTTTAGAGCCAACTTTTGATTCATGTAAACAGAGTGTCATGTATGGTTTATTAAGAGTTTTATTACTGACAAATTGTTGCTACAGAATGAGATTTTTCAGTAGAGACAGGGATGGTCGGAATAACAGAGGCAATAGAAATTGGAATCGAGGCCATAGGAGGCCTAGATTTTCTATCCATTTTGACGTTGACCCGCAATAATTGAACCAATTGTTCCAAGTTGGGTTATTTAATTGGGTTGGCCATGGGATAATGCACCCTCAACCATGAAGAGCCCCTTCCAACCTCCTCGGAATATCCCCGACATTCCCGTTTCTCCACATGTGTCTTTGTAGCCCGAGGTCCCTGCAAATGACGGTTGGCAAAAGATCGTCAACCAACCTGTCTCTCACCATCATGGTTGGCGCACTATGTCCTTGCCTTTACCACCACTTGTTAATCCCAATGTCCAGATTGCTCAGGTTGTTTCGTTAGTGCAGTGTTCACACACCAATAAGAGATTGAAAATTGATATTCCCCAACCTGTGCAAGACAAGGGAAAACCAATTGCTTCCCCTTCTTCTCCCTCCATTGATTCTTCGAAATCTGTGTCTTTCCGCCTGCATTTAAAGGATGATTGCTCCCATGTGATTATCGAGATAGAACCCCAAGGGTCCAATCAACCATGGACTACTTCAGAAAAGTCTAAGAGAAACAATAGTGAAAAAAGAAAAATTGTCTCACAAAGTGGCAAATATGGTTTTTAAATTATGTTTTATATGATTGCAGTTGATGAGGACAATGCTTAATGGTTTTTAACATTTTTGGACAACAAGCTCTGGTTTTGATATTTTGTGGATAATGTGGATATATATATTCTTTTTTGAATATGATATAAATTATTTTTGATATTTAAATATCCAGTTTAAATGATATTCAAGGGAGTTACAAGGGTGACATATGGTAAAAATGATTATATTTTGTGTTATATTTTATGATTTAAAAGGAAGAAATGACAGGAGTCACAAGGGGTCCCACCTACCTAGTTATTATTAATTAAAACCTTTAACTATATTATTATTATTTATTTATTTTTCATAAACTAATTAGTTAAATTAAATCAACTTAACTAAAGAAACTAGTTGAACTACTTCAACTTATTTGGAAATAATAAAAACTGAATGAGAAGAAGAGACAAGGGCGAATAGAAGGATAAAACAAGACTAAGGTTTGCTCTTTAGTTACAAGAGATAGTTTCAGTTTTCATTCATTTATGAGTTTATTTAAAGCTTAATTCTCTTCTTGACAATAGAGTCTTATTGTAGACAACAAGGTTCAAGACTAAACCACACTTTTCAGACGCTTGTTTTAGAGATGTTGATCCATCCTTGATAGTCTGTGTATTCTTGTTTGTTTGTGAATTAAGTTTCATGGCTGATAAATGATATCTTGCAGAGTCAAAATGGTAGCAGTTTGTGGCAAGCTGATCCAGATTATTAATTTCAGTTTTACTTTACTGTCAGAGTCTTTTTGTATGGTGGTCATCGGAGATCTCTAAATTAGACTTTGGTCCATGCCCTCGCAGGGGTTTTGTAAAGAAAAAAACACTTTTGATATCTCAGAATGAAATAAAATCATATTGTTATTCTGTCTCGTATTTGTGTATTTGTGACTTGGTTATTTTTCACTTTTGATCTCTATGTTTACTTTATCGCAAAATGTATGTACATTCCAGAAGCTTTTTAAAATTTTATTTTTGCAACTTATTTAAACTATAAATCAGCCTCAATCCTTGTAATTAATACTTGCAGATTGAGAGAGTATTTTGAGGCTATAAACCCCCGGGTGACATTCCCAACTATCTTGTCTTAGCCATGTAAGATTTGAAAATGATTGATTAAGGTAATTCATACCTTTTCCTCAACAAAATGCTCAAAGACGTGCAATTTGACAAGTTAGGTTTGGAGAAGGTCTCAGGGTGTCTTGTTGGGCTAACCTCTCTTAAGTTTGGGGTGTTTCCTAGGTGGGATTTAGTTCAATTCATGTAAGTTTATGAGGTGGCATGGGGTAAGTATTTGGGCATGGGGTGCATGTAATAACAGGGAAATATAAAGTCTTACCTGTGGGTGCCTTTGTAGAGGGCGAGCTGCACCTTGTCATAAATGCAGTTGTTTTCTATCCCATTGATTGCCTTTTACTCTTAGCTTTATTTATTTTGATCTTTTTCTCTTGTGCTTCAAGGGAATAGTTGAGGGCCACTGCCATGGCTTGGTGACCGGATAGGTGGTAGTGTCATACCGCTACATGCTCATGGTCATAATAGGTCGGCTCGTGATGAGCACCCCTATCCATCAACTAATACCTCAAGTGTTTATGTTATCTTATGGACCCCCAATTCTTACTGAGAAGCTTTTCACTGCTTTCTCAGGGATCCTTGGGCTAAACATCTTGAAGGTTTCAACATTGGCTTTTAACTCTTGCCAACTACTTTTACTCTCTGGGCCTTTAGCCCCTTCTTCCCACGAGGTAAGGTACAACCCTTCCTAGTGAAGCCAATCACAATGCCCAAATAAGGATAAGGGAGATGGAATGAATAAAGATGGAAAATGGTAAGTATGGAGGTAACAGACGATGATTTTTTATAGATCCACCCAGTAGCAACCCATCCTAAAGGGAAATCAACTTACTAGGGAACCATGTCACCCTTCCATGTATGAACGAGGCAAATAGCATAATTTCCAAGCAAACGTCATGAAATGAAGAAGGATTCAATGCAACATATTCAAGTGCTTCAAAAATCAGAGTGATACATACCATGATACCCAAACTCATTACCTCATGGAGCAAGACTCACGGCGACTTCAGGACCATGCTGGTGGGATGGATAATGTTGTCGGTGATAAGTGGACTACACTGAAGAAAATAGAGGCCCTCTCGGGCCATGCTCAAGTCGTCTGGCTCTCGGTACTTCATGTCTAGGACCTGTGGGCCTCGAGACATGATATCCTTAGTTATCCCTAGGATAGGGGATAATAGTACCCAAGAACATAAAATGACCAGCATGGCTAGAATCCACTTTACAAGAAGCAGAAAGACATAAAGCTCGCAGTGGCACCTTCAGGGAAAGCAAGAAGACCAAAATGTTCTCTAGTTATGCGACATTCATGACAAGTCTTGTCAATGCAGAACCTTACACCTTTGAAGAAGCAGTTAAGAAGAAAGATTGGAAGGAAGCTATGATGGAAGAATATCAATCCATCATGAAAAACGATGTATGGGAAATTGTGCCTAGACCTGAAGGAAAGTCTATAGTAACTTCAAATTGGGTTTACAAGATAAAGCATGTGGTAGATGGGAGTATCGATAAATACAAAGCAATATTGGTGGCTAGAGGGTTCTCCCTGTAGGAGGGAGGAGACTATGATGAGACGTTTGCTCCAGTTGCCAGATATACCTCTATTAGAGCCATCATATCTTTTGCAACATCCATGGGTTGGAGTTTACATCAGATGGATGCAAAGACCGCTTTTCTCAATGGAGTAATTGAGGAAGAAGTATACATAGAGAAACCTCAAGGTTTTGAGGTGCACCCGAGAGATACCCATGTATGCAGATTAAAGAAGACCTTGTATGGACTCAAGCAAGCTCCAAGAGCTTGGTATGCACAAATTGACAATTACTTGACGAGACTTGGATTTTCCAAGAGCTATGCTAAACCAAACCTTTATTAGAAGGTTGTGAATGATGCACCTGTGATCCTACTACTCTATGTAAAAGGGAGCTAGGCCTCTCATTATTCAGTATAAGAGGGAGCTAGCCTCTGAATTTGATATGAAGGATTTTGGTCTCATGCATTATTATTTGGGACTAGAAGTATAGAAAAAGCGTGGTGAAATCTTCCTAGGGCAAGGGAAGTATGTTGTAAAGGTCTTTTCGAAGTTTGAGATGATGGATTGCAAATCCATGGAAACTCCCATGGTGACAGATCTAAGGAAGTTGAGAGACTCTGATTCTGATCCAGTAGACTCATGCTTGTACTGACAGTTGATTGGCTCATTGATGTATTTGGTTAATACCCGACCGAACATTTGTTTTGTTGTGAACACTTTGAGCCAGTTACACGTGGAACCTAGATATGAGCATTGGATAACTACAAAACATATTTTGAGATATCTTCGTGGGACACTAAACTATGGTTTGAGATATGCCTCAAACAATGATGTACAACTGCATGGATTTTCTGATTCAGATTGGATAGGGAGTGCAGATGACAGAAAGAGTACTTCTGTTATATGTGTCAGTTTGGGATATGCTATAATATCATGGGCTAGCAGGAAACAAAAGTTTGTTGCACTCATCATTGTAGAAGCAGAGTATATTGCAGCTTGTGATGCTTGTACGGAAGCAATATGGCTTTGTAAGCTGGTTTTTGGACTATTTGATCAGGTGTTCGATTCGACTATGATATATTGTGATAATCAAAGATGTGTGAAGCTTTCAGAGAAACCTGCATTCCATGATAGGACGAAGCACATTGAGATCAAGTACTATTTTATCTGTGATAAAGTTCAAAAGGGAGAAGTGATTGTCCAGTACATCTCCACCGATGAGTAGACAACTCATATTTTGAAGAAGCCTCCGTCCAAGATAAAGTTTGCATACTTGAGGGACAAGTTGGGACTTGTGGAGATTGCTCCCCTGGTTGAAAGGGAGGAGATGACTTCCTCGGTTGGGAGGGAGTGTTGATATATGGCATCATGGATAGTTAGTGTGCTGGTGGACAGACATTCTCCAGGTGAAGAATGGTCTTGGAAGAACAAATTGTTGGTGGACGAACATTCTCCCTGTGGAGAATGGTCCAGGTTGACAGATTGTTGATGTATCATGGACTGGTGTTTTCCTCAGGCACAGATTGTGGCTTGATTAGGAAAATGGTCTAGGACTGATATTCTCTTGAGGCACGGTTAATGGCCCGATCAGGTTGAATAGTCTACCCTCTAAGGACATGGCGTCCCGATTAGGGTGGTTGATACGGGACCGATATTTTCTAAGGCACATATGAGTAGAGATTGATCTTTATGGTACATATGGTGACCCGATTAGAAAATAGTTCGAGACTGACATTCCTATAGGAATGGTCTCTGTAGCCCATGGCGTGGCTTTCAACATTTGGGAGGATTGACATTCTTTTAAGACGTATGCTCAGATTAGAAGAATGGTCCTTGTAGCCCATTGCGGGGCTTTCAACGTCTGTTGGGACAACTATTCTTCTAGGACACGTGTCTAGATTAAAAGAATGATCCCTATATCACTCTGTTGAGTGGGTGACTTATTCGAGACACTATGTTGAGTGTGTTGATTTCAACACATGACTTATTCAGCATCATGCTCAATTACTCAGATGGAGTATGGCCTCGAGAGATGATGCAGATGATGATATATTTTGATGCCAGGATGCTATCAGATGATGCTGATAGTGATGATGATGCTCGTGACTTGATCTGCATAATAATGGGATAGCCTGTGTGGCTATGATGATGCTACCTGTTAATACCTCCCTAGCTAGGAGGGAGTGTTGATATTATGGTAGTTGTAGGAGGTATCAACCTCCATGTGTAACCTCTGACTAAATTAGAATATTCTAGAAGCTAGAGAAATCCTAAACAGATGTGTAGAAACCCTAGAAGACAAGTCAGCTCAATAAAAGAATTAATATTAAAGTATTAGTCTCTAGAACAAGAAGTTGGCCTAGACAGTTGACAAAGAACACTATAAATAGAGGGCGCTTGAGTTCATTTGGACACACACTCATTGTGTAAGTCTAGAGGAGGAGTGCAACTATAGCTACTGTAGTTGGGTTTTGGTCTTGATCTGTGGTTTGAGACTTTCTACTTGGTGCACTATCTTTGGAGAAAGGTGTGCTCTCTCTTGGTTATCTGTTGGGTCTAGTGCTGCTTTTGGAATCATTTTGTCTGTCAAAGGTTACAATGCTCAGGGGTGGCTGTGTGCCTATGGTTGGGTGAAAATATTGTGATATTGTCTATGGTGAAACGAGCACATCAAATATTTTAACACATTGTTGGTGTGGTGCTCACTTTCAAAGAGAACTACAAATAATGGTATAGGAAGATCAAAATCACATTGATCTTCAACGATTGTGGAAAGGCATTTGCGAAGCAGTAGCAGTCCTTGACAATGGTAGCATAATCACTAAAGAAGAAGCATAATCATACTTTGAGTCTGTTGGCTCAGAATCAAAGTCGAAGAGTAACAAACCAGGTAGCAGATTGACCATTCCAACATCAAACAAAGAACGTGCCATATGGGAGGACAAAGACCAGAAGGCATAGGTGTGATCTTTGCGAGAACAAGTGAGGAGGTGATCCATCATATTGCTTCTATTAATGACTCCTATAACACCTTGAAGAGATTGAATGACTTGTATGACACACACTCTAAACTGGAACTCATACAACTAATGGTGAAGTTCTTCAACCTAGAGTTGAAGAATGATGACCCTATGGCTTTAGCTTCAAAAATCAAAGCCATAATGCATGACATTGAGGCCACTAGAGTGAAGATAGATCTCCCTCTCACAACCTTCATTAAGGTCCTCTACCCTACATACTCTCACTACCTTGAATCGTTGTAGGAAAGTGATCAAATGAAATCCATCACATTTGATAAACTGGTGGAGAAAGCCCTTGGAAAGCAATCATCTCGTTCAAATGGTGAGACAATGTACCTTGCTCAGAAAGAGAAGTGTAAACCACATGATTCTTCCAGTGGAGAAAGCAACAAAAGAGGACGTGGACATGGAAGAAAGAGTTTTAGAGGCAGCGGGTAGACACAACCAAGGTGATAGATTCAATCTTCATTGCACTCATTGCATAAAGAATGGGTCACATTAAGTAGATGACTGCAGAGTTCCATGGGATAAGATCAAAGAAGACAAACATAATAAGAAAGAGGACAAAGGTAAAACTTCGGAACCAACAAAAGGTAATCCACCTGAATCTGCCCATTACATTGTTTCCCATTGCAATATAGGAGTAACTAAATATTTATTTAACATTTTGTATACTCCTTGGAAAGATGCATGGCTTCTTGACATAGGCGCAACCTCCCATGTGACATTGCAAAGAGATTTCTTCGAAGACTTCAATGACAATGTAGATAACACAATGTATTTTGTAACTAAGTTGTGTCTCAAACCCTCGAGAATGGGCACCATCAGACTTAAGCTACCTGGATTCCTAGATTTTCTTCTGCATAATGTGCTCTATCTTTCTGAGATGCAAAGGAGCTTGCTATCCCTTGTGTAGATCCGACAACAAGGCCACTATGTTCATATGATCGGTGGAAAAGTTGAAATACAAAAGTATTCTAGCAACATGCTTGTTATGACCAGAATGGAAGATGGAAGACTACTGAAGTTGAATGGGACATCTTCCCATAAACAAAATGCTACATACCTCTCTCATCATGGTGAAAGTATAATGTCATCTAGTCTTTTGTGGCATGCTAGATTTGGCCATATTAATTATGACAATCTTCGTTTATTGAGAAAGAATGGTGTTTCTAGTTTTCCTACTATTCCTAGGAAATTGAAGCAATGTGATGCTTGCATCCTTGGAAAGCATAGCAAACAACCAGTCCATGATTATACTTCCAGGACATGTAAAAAACATGAAGTGATTCATTATGATTTGTGTGGCCCTATGCTTGTTCCTTCTGCAAATGGAAATAAATATATGTGATGATTACACCAGGATGTGTTGGGTATACTTGCTGAAAGATAAATCACAAGGTTTTGAAGCATTTAAAAATTTCATGTATGGATTCAAAATGAAGCTAAGTCTTTTATTGGCTCTCTTCGCACTGATAATGGAAAAGAATATACATCTAATGAATTTGAAATCTACCTTCGCCAACATGGGATCAAACATCAAATCACAATTCCATACAATCCTCAAAAGAACGGTGTAGATGAAAGAATGAATAAGACACTCCTAAAAATGGTTCGTTCTATGATGTTTTTCAAGAATGTAAAATTCATGTTTTGGGCTGATGTAGTTCTATGTGTAGTGTATGTTATAAACATGTGTCCATCTCATGCTCTTAAAAACAAGACTCCTTATGAAATGTGGTATGGCTACATTCCTTCGGTGAGGCATCTCAGGGTCTTTGATTCCCCCTGCTATGCATTGATTCCTAAGGAGAAAAGAATAAAGCTTGATGCAAGGAGTCAACAATGCATCTTCTTGGGGTACTCAAATACCACCAAGGGGTATCGTCTTTATGATGAGACAAACAAGAAATTCATCCTTTCTAGATATGTAATCTTTCTTGAATCCTCCAAGAAAGACAAAACTATTGAGAGACAACTTGATTATCTGGACGGATTCACTTGTGTAAAGACATATCCTGAATTTGATGATGGGATTCCACATCTTGATGAAGGGATCCCTATCTTGGGTCAAACTTTGGAATCTCCTTTTGAAGCACCATCTTCCCCACATGAAGAGGTTCTCGCCACTTCATCGGAACCTGAATTTAATTTGGATGATGTGATCAAGAGAATTGAAAATCTCAGGGTTGATGAGAACTCAACACCATCTTAATCAATTGAGCAACCTGGACCATCTCATAAACGCCCACCAAAATGGCTCACAAAAACACTTGAAAGTGTTCATCCTGATGAGGTTAGAAAGACAAGAACCAAAATTTTCTCAAGACAAGATGGAGGTAATGAAGATAATTCAAACTCAGGTGATGTATATGACATGGATGTTTCTTATGATTGTGAGTTGAATTTATCTACTAACCTTGAACTGACTTCCTTTGAAGAAGCCACTTCTCATGATGAATGGAAAGAAACCATGTAGAAGGAATATGATGCTCTAATCAAGAATGGGACATGGAAGTTGGTGGATCCTCCATTTAGAACCAAACCAATCGGCTACAACTAGGTATTGAAGAACAAGTACAGATTAGATGGCTCACTTGACAAGCACAAAGCAAGGCTCAAGGAAAAAGGATTTGCATAGAAAAAAGGTGTTGATTATAAGGAGAATTTTTCCCCCACAACAAAATGGGCTACCATCCGTACTCTATTTCCCATGGTAGCACATAATGGATGGAAATTTCATCAAATGGATGAGAAGATTGTTTTCTTGAATGGAGACTTGAATGAGAATGTTTTCATGTCTTAACGAGAAGGATTTGTTGTGAAGGGACAAGAACATAAGGTATGCAAGCTCATCAAATCTTTATATGGTCTGAAACAAGCACCACGAGCTTGCTATGAAAAGTTAACTGAGCATCTTCTAAAATTAAATTTCAAGCATTTCAATCTTGACGATGCAACTTTGTTTGTCAAAAAAGTTGGAAAAACAATTGTATATCTTGTACTTAATGTAGTTGATTTGTTGACAACAAGGAACAATGAAAGCTACATTGCATCCATAAAGTAAGAGTTGAAGAACGCCTTCGAGATGACAAATTTTGGGACATCTTCACTACTATTTGGGCATTGAGGTGATTCAAAATCCAAGGTTCATATTCATCTCCCAGAAGAAGTATATTGGAGAATTATTGAACAAGTTTGGCATGGATGAGTGCAATCATGTTTCTACTCCAATGGAATAGAATTTGAAACTCACATCAAAAGAAGGGAATGAATTTGAGGATGCAACCAAGTATAGACAGTTTGTGGGAAGTCTTATCTATCTTACTACCACCAGACCAAACATTTCATTTGTTGTTGGGATTCTTTCTAGGTTCATGCAAAAGCCTTGTGAAGGGCATTGGTCTGCTGCAAAAAGAGTTCTAAAATACTTGAAAGGAACTCAAGATTTTGGACTTGGGTACTCTAAGGTGGATGACATCAACCTGATCGGATATTCTGATCCAAACTTTGTTGGGGATAAGGAAAATGGAGTATCAACTTCAAGCTATATCATGAGTCTCAGATTAGTCGCAGTCTCCTCGAGATCATGCAAATGGTCAGTTCCAACATATTCCACAACAGAGACATAATGTGTGGTAGTTGCAGAAGCAACAAAGATTGTGTGGCTCAAGAAATACTTGAAGATTTGTAGGAGAAACAAGTGAATTCTACTACTCTTCTAGTTGACAATACTTCTACAATCAAGTTGGCCAAGTATCCCAGATTCCATGATCGAACTAAGCACATCAACACAAAGTATCACTTGATTTAATATCATGTAGAGGCCAAAACTAATCACTTGAGGCATTGTTCCACAGATGAGCAAATTGTAGACATCTTCACCAAAGCGCTTGGAAAAGAAAATTTTGAAAAGTTTAGAATGATGCTTGGACTCACAAACACCCCTTCGGATTAAGGGGGGGGAATGTTAGACAAGTAATCCTTGGGATTGCGTTATTGTAATAATAATGTAAATATGAAAAGTCGTAGGTGATAGGAAGATCAATAATCATTCTCATTTTATTTATTCACCTTTCATTTTAGTGCAAAACACACTCGTGGAGTAACATTTTCTGCCAATGCCTGGCCTGATAGATTGCTTTACATGAAAAATGAACATTAACATATTCTAAAGTCATAAAATGACTTTATTACATAGTAAGCCTTATATCGCTAATACTAAGTGTCTAAATATCCTAACCATGTCCTAAATATCTCTAATACTAAGTGTTTAAAATTTACATATCCTAATTAGATAGAAATCCAAATGAGTAGGGAAAGCATAGATCAATTGGTTTAATCAACACCATGTGAGTTAGGAAATGAAGAGGGAACACCGATAACTTGCTTGGATATATTATTTCACCAGTGGCAATAGCCTTAGTTTTGGTCACAAAATAAACTCAATGGTCCATTTATAAAATAGCAACTCTAGTTGTGGGACTATAAAATTTCAATTCTGAAACAACCATTTATTTAAGACAACCATGGAAATAAAGGGGATTTCAAAATATCAGTGTTGGGCTTAG
Source organism: Picea glauca (assembly GCA_000966675.3). NCBI lineage: Eukaryota > Viridiplantae > Streptophyta > Pinopsida > Pinales > Pinaceae > Picea > Picea glauca. The sequence goes on along the minus strand of JZKD02S1805007.1, from coordinate 255,370 downwards.
TTGCCTCCCTTTACAATGTTTATTTCTCAGATAATTCATATAGATTGAAAGAGAATGAAAGAAGAGGAGAAGAAGAAGAATAAGAAGAATCACTTGCTTCTACAAAAATATTGGTTCTCCAAGCAAATCTTCAGTTTTTGATGGCTTCTTTGCTTTATTTCTCCCTCCCTTAATGCTAATTTGAACTTCTAATACTTGAAATGAGAAAAATATCTTCTCTTATAATCTGCTAGGAGGGGAAAATAAGCCAAAATTAGGTTAGAAAGGCATCTTTAGGCAACCAATGAGAGCTCTTTATTCCCTGAAACACCCCTCTATTCAAATTCATGACTATTTTGGAGCTTTGTATTTTTCCCATGGTTATAGTTTTCTTATGTTGGGGGATGGTTTTGCACCCAAAATCTTCATTCCTTTTATAAAATTAAGTTGGCTTTTATAATGTTCTAAAGTCACCTCATCACACAAATCACTTTATGATACCATACTTCATAAAAAATATTAATTACAAAGTTTATAAAACCCTCACTTTGTGACTTTAACCAAAATTTGCATGTCAACTTTACCAAGATT
>JZKD02S1805007.1:228110-254790 GCA_000966675.3 Picea glauca | reverse complement strand
CATAACACATTAAAATAATAATAATAATAATTATTATTATTATTATATATATATATATATATATACTTTCAATGAATAACAACCAACCTAGATCCATTTAACTCCAAATCTATCAAGCACTGAGAGGGATCAAATCTCTTAAGGTGCAAACCTTTTTTAGAGTGCAAAACTTGAGGAAAAGTTAAAGGTTTGCACCTCGAAATATTTGATCCTTCTCGATGCTTGATAGATCCGGAGTTAAATGAATCTAAGTTGGTTTCACACAATGGAGGTTCCTAAGAACACTTGAACACTTGCATGCCTTGTCCACTTAGGCATTTTATAACTTTTTGTACTCTACCACTTGGAAAAATATAAATAAAAAGTAATCTTCTTATTAATTGAAAAAATCCTTATGCCTCGTAAAAAGTTGATGTGTTCTATCCCCTATTTCACATGAATGGAAAGGGCATGGAAAACTCGTGCCCTCCAAATTTCATTAGGAAAAGCTTCCCTTGAAATTGTTAATAGCCATCATATTGGTTTGGGCAAGCCTTAAATCCACCATTCGTAACATTCTTGTCATTATTATGTCTCGACAATTCCTAGTCCCGTGATACAATATGAGCCATTGATATGATTTTGGCAGATCGAATCAATATCGTTCGTGGCTTTCCTGTCATTTCTATTTCCCAATGAGCCTTGCTCTCGCGATACAATATGAGCCATTGCTCTAATCTCAATAGATTGAATTGGGACTGTCTAACAATTTACACTCTTTGGTTTCTCGAAAAGGCATTCCCCTGCGATAAAATACAAGCTATAGATCTTGGTCAAGTGGTATAAATCGCGGTTGTTCGTGACATTTGAGTCCTTTTGTTTCTAGACGCCCCCCTCATTCTACAATGGAACCTTCACTGTAGATTAAAAATGGTGGGGCTCATATCTATTGTTTGTGGCATTTGTCAATCTGTTAAACATCGGTGGGCCCTTCTCTTGTGACGTGACACTAGCTATTGATCTTATTTAGGTGGATCTAATTGGGACCTCCTCCACCTGTTTATGAGTCCTATCCCGACAATGAAATACCCATGGTTGATAGTTTGTGGTCGTTTGCGACAATTTAATGCCTTTAACCCCTCTATACGATCACTCGCCGCTATGGCATGTAAACTGTGGATCTGATTTTATTAGGAGGAACCCTAGCCATCCATTTCTTTGTTTGATTTGTGCTTAGTAGACTTACGTTCCCTTTATGCTTGCAACTTGAAGAGATTCTAGTGAGAAAGGAAAAGGATCTTGATGGATCTAGGAATTCTTCATTAGTTTTCTTTTATGGAGGCCAACAAAGGGGCCAAGATCTGATTATAGGGATGGCTTATGTTACTGCCTAAACTAGTGTCTATGTGGTAAATACCAATCCACATATGCAAACTTGGGGTAAGGGATATGAGTTGCATCATTCTCACCTCAATACAACTCCCTTTTCACTTTTGGCCAGCTCTCAAAGGCCAAGGGGGTACCCCTTTGATATGTGATTGGTTACAAGGAGAGCCTATGCAAATCTAAATTATGATTAAGGTAAGAGATACAAAGATTTACTTTAACAATAAACTAAATAAATCCCACATAAATGTAACACATGAAATAGAAAAGGTCCAACTATTTAATGATATAATGCTTTAAAATGATAAACCCTTATTTAAGTGGGCATATACTATATCAATCCACTTAGATGCATAAGACAATAAAGAAATATGTGGATTGAATTCAAATCTGGTTTAGCAAATTTCCAGATTTTTCAAGTATTAATTATCAACCCAAGTAAATGATACAATCTTAGAGATATGAACTTAGGTTAAGCAATAATTTGGTAAATGAAGTATATAATTTGTAATAAATTCAAATGTGGATTGAATTCAAATCTAGTTTAGCAAATTTCCAGATTTTTAAGTACTAATTATCAACCCAAGTAAATGATACAATCTTAGAGATATGAACTTAGGTTAAGCAATAATTTGGTAAATGAAATATATAATTTGTAATAAATTCAAATTATGATTTAAAGACAACCTAGTGAAAGATTAGATACAAGAGATGCAAACTTGAAGCTAAAACAGAACTTGAGTTAAATATGTGAATCCTTAAGAATAATTCCTAGTTTGTGTTTAAATGAAGACAAGTCCAAGATATGACTTGGCTTGTCCAATTACTAAATCTAATTGATGGAATTAAAGATGTAAATTTCATATTTTTCTAATTGATGGAATTAAAGATGTAAATTTCATATTTGCCTAATTGATGGAATTAAAGATGTAAATTTCATATTTGTAATTGGCATGAAATCAACCCAGAGATGATAAAATCTTAGAGATATGAACTTAGGTTAAGCAGTAATTTGGTAAATGAAATATATTATTTGTAATAAATTCAAATTATGATTTAAAGACAACCTAGTGAAAGATAAGATACAAGAGATGCAAACTTGAAGCTAAAACAGAACTTGAGTTAAATATGTGAATCCTTAAGAATAATTCAATAATTCCTAGTTTGTGTTTAAATGAAGACAAGTCCAAGAGATGACTTGGCTTGTCCAATTACTAAATTTAATTGATGGAATTAAAGATGTAAATTTCATATTTGTCAAATGGATAGAATTAAAGATGTAAATTTCATATTTGTAATTGGCATGAAATCAACCCAAAGATAAGATAAGTCTACATGAAAGATTATACTCGAAAGAAACTTCCTAATATACTTGAAATAAGTCTACTATGAAAGATTATCGATATGATAAAAAAAGGGACTTGAATCAAAAGGTAAACCCAATTTATGCCCTTGAAATTATTTTGGATTTACTTGAATTAATCAAAAGTTATTTTTAAGTGAGATATAAACACATAATAATAACTCAAGGGATATTATGTAAATGAAAATACAACCAGGCTTGAGATTATGCAAATCTGAATTTTATGTCTTCTAAGGAAATTTCCAGATTTACACAGATAATTTAAATAGCCCAAAGAACAAAGATAAAGTTTTAAATTATAGCCAAAAGAACAAAAATAAAGTTTGAAATTAGGAAAAATTGCAATTAGGTTTTCAAAATAATAACTTTAAAATTAAAATTGTAATTGAAGTAAGTTTAGGAATTGAATATACTTTGGAATTAAACAATTAGACTTAGAATGAAATCTTAACTAATGATATTCAATGGGTTTTCTTTAGATTTCAATTAAACAAAAAAAAGTTAAAAAATGATTTTGGGTTTTTGTATATTTGGTAGTTGATGGGAGAAGACAAGTGCCTAATCCTAGGGCTAATTAGACCAACAAGAACTTTTAAATGGCATGTTTCCTTAATGGATTAGAAAAAGGAGGCTAGGGATGAAAACTCAATAGCCTCATCTAATCTAGATGAAAATAGAGACTAAGATCCTACAAAGAAAGTGTCCTAGAAGGGTCACGTTCAACTAGAAAAATGAACTTTAATTCAGTGATTGAAATTAATCACCTTGCTAGAGTTCCTAGAGGATAGATAAAACATGAAATCAACAAACAACCACTAAACTAACAAAGGAAAAAAGAAGAAGAATTACCTCACATGCAATGTTCCTTCCAAGTGGTAGAGTTTACCTTTCAAATGGATCAATTTGCTAGTTTATGTAGGAGACTTGACATCTACATCCAATCTTGAAGCACAAAAATAAGAGCCAAGGGAGAAGCACTTGAACAAACACTAAATTTCCTCAGAAAGGATATTCAACAAATTGTATTCTCAAATGTGAATTACCAAGAAAAAATGGTGTGAGGGGGAGTCTCTGTTGATGATTGCAGCATCGTGAGACATCCTCCAGGATACGTTCTCCTTTGTGACTGAGTTGAGCCGACTTGAGAGGGAGCCCAGTGTTGGGCATACCCACGTGATGGGGCATCGTTCTTCTTTATGTGAGAGTTGAGTCGTCCTCTAGTGGTTGGGGCATCGTTCTCCTTTGTGTGAGAGTTGAGTCGTCCCCTAGTGGTTGGGTGTGCCCATGTGATGGGTGTATCGTTCTCCTCTATGTGAGAGTTGAGACGATGTGGTACTCCAAATGATTATGTTGAGTATGATGACCTTGTGGCTGAGCACAAGTTGATGTGTCCCTAGAGGCTGAGCACTAGTGGACGTGTGTTGCTATATTGTCTAAGTGTAAGATTTGTTTGCAACCCTAATTGTGATGTAAAGGGTACAAGTCGGCCCCACCATATGTGAAAGATAATTAGGGTTTATTGTAATAATTAATTATATTTATTATATTATTAAGTTGTACAGGTCGGCTCTATTGTGACAAAATACGCACCTTTGTTGTGTCAACTATTGTATAAATAAAGGTGGATCCCCATTGTGGATCTCACTCACTCATTGTGTCATCTCAGGATTTCATAAGTTGAGGTCTGAAATTATGAGAACTACAGCTCACACTTTTCTAAGAGCTAGTTTTCTCGGTCATAGCAACACCCTTTTGTGTGCTAGGTTTTCCGGTGGTTGGGGATCTTCTCTTGAGAATATAGCAAAGGATTGTTGGGTTTTCTTCCCTTGTGTAGAAGGGTTTCCCAGGATATTTCTTGTGTTCTTATGCATGGTTATTCTTCTTGTGATCTTGGTTTACTGCAGTGGTTATGCTTGTAGCTCATGATAAACAATGATAAAGTTAAAAAAGTGTCAGCTTACCATAAAACTTAGCAATCTCTTATATAGAGAGGAGGCTCAACAACCCTCTTACTACAATAACAATTTTCTCCTTAGATATAACCTAGGAGAACATAAAAAGGACTCATCCTCCAACTAATTATGAGGACAAGGTCAAAAATACATTAACTATCCAAGTAGTTGTGCCACATGTACATGATTCTCCAAAGAGAAGACATCCCACCCCAAAATAGAAAGAATAGGGTCAAAATGGGGCCAACGTTCCTCCATAATACATGGTAACCACCTCAACAATATCCTCAAAGGTAAATCAATCCAAGAAATGTGCAAACAACTAGAAATAGAGTGATCTAGGCCCCACCTGTGTGGCACGTGGGAGGCTCCAAGAGGGGATGATTAATCCAAAATAGCATAAAAGGTCATAAGTGACTCCTTCGAGGTGTAATAACCTCCCAAGTCCATACTAAACGCCTCCCCCAAGTCAAGGAGGGTCAAAACAAGCCACACGTTCCAAGTAAAATATCCAACAATCAATAATGTGATCTCCAAGGTGGATGAATCCTCTAGAAATGGGACACATGCCTCCAAATATGGAGATAAGGTGGAGCACTTTATGCCAGATGTTTTAGCATGATGTGACAAGCCCACGTGTAAGAAGAATCATCCAAGAGAGCTCAAGTCATTGAAGGGAGGGGCCCTCCAAGATACCCATGCATAAAAATTTGTAGAGGCCCCTCATGAGGTGATTTGACATGATCTGAAGTGGAAAATATGTCATAAGACCCAAAGTGCCAAGTAGAAAATCACCTAGTACAAAGTGTGACAAATACATAAGTAGATCCATGCTTAGGCTAAAGGAAGTGTGGTTTCTAGGTATGATAACCTTTACAATACATTAGAACAACTTTTACATAATGTTAAAGTAAAAAATCCTAGGGGTTCTCCAAGTCATATGTCTTAATAGATCCACTCCAAGACCCCCAGACAACCACCTCGACCATAAATGACCTCTAAGAAATGGTTAATATAAGCCATAAGGGCAGGGACTATCTTGAAATGGGGACTAAGGGAATGGGTCATGGCGAACCACAAGGGTCTAGAGAAAACGCCTAGTTGAAAAAAACACTTTACATAAATCACTAAGCATGGTCTAGTACAAATACATAAGATGCATGGTCACACTTTTGATTGATCATGATGCATAATACAAATCAAGGAATCATGGGCCTGACATTATCTCAAAATATGCATGAGATCGGTCAGATATTTGAATAAATCTAGTGAAAAAATGAGGTACTCTTGAAGTGAAATTGAGGAGTAACAAGTTCTCAAGTTGAGATTTAGGACTCTGGAATGGAATTGGCATTTTTTGGGGTAGGGGTCTCTAGGGGTGTACATCCTTGTGAAACATAGCAACTCTAGCTTTGACATGAATTGCTAGATCATTTTTTAGCGCTCTCAATTTTTTCAACTATAGGTGGGAGTTGTTTGCTTGAAATGTTGTTGTGCACTTCTTTTCTAAAGGAAATCAATATCAAATAGTTCCATTGTATGTCATAACTTTTTGCAACAATTCAAATCATCCAATTGTTGCCTAAGAGTGGACTTCACCAAGCTAGGGGGGTTGTGAACACATCGCTGAATTTACTTTTAATAATACCTGAAAGGTCTTGTAAATTAGACACTTCCACAAGACATGCCCCACCAATTCTTTTGACATTGAAGAAGAAAGGATTGAACATGTTTTCTTTATCGAGCCTTGCTTTAACTTCCAAATCCTAATGGAGTACTGATTAACCCAAACAAGTTCCTTTCCTTCCATAGAGTATGGTATCTTTTTGGCATTTCTCTTCAAAGTCCCCAGTGCCTCACTTCCTATTTAAGTACAAAGAAATATGGATCTTAGGTTTCAATTTATTGTACAATCTCTTGGTATCACTATTAAAGGACTTCCTATTGCTCCACTTCTAGTCCCTCCATTAAGGTCTTGAATTATGAATTTGGAGTTTAAAGAAACAACATTGGGGATTATTCTACTTAATTGAGAAGGGTTGGTTTGTCAACTCCACATAGTCTTTGAGAGATGTTGGTTTTCCAAATCTCCATGTGTGCCATATTTGTTGCTCTCTATAACAAAGATCACCATATTAGAAGAAGCCTTTTCTTGTAAGTCTCTTCCAGAAATATCGTGAATTTAAGACAAGTTGACCCCAAGGGGAAGACAAAATCTAGATGGACCTTGATGTTGAAGATTTTTAATGACAAAATCAGAAATATTTCGTTCACACATTTCGTTAAGCACTTGACTAACCTGCGATTTTAGTCTTTTAATAAGTGCCTTTAAAACTGAAAGCAACTGAAAGCTAAAGCACTTAAGTCAAGTAAATCACTGACCCATACTCTGATAAGGCAATAAATAGACAAGTGATTTTTGGTCCAATGACCAAGGCAAAACCCCCACCGTGGGAAAAACCCTAGAGAGATTATTTCTATTATTCAAGAGCAGATCTGAAATTTCTTACAACCCAGAAATTTAATAATTCCAACTGTAAATAAAAAATGCAAATGAACGTATCTCAGCAATCTGATTTCTTTCTAGAAATTTGTGCCAACAAGCTTCAGCTGCCCACACGTGCCAACCAAACATCAGCTCGATTTCTGGGAAACCGTGTCACTGTACAGATAAAAACAACAACAATAAATGACAAAATCTTCCTCGAGAAGCATGCCAACAAGTACAGTATGGATTGTACAGACTTCTTCCTTGGAAATCGTGCCTCCCTCTTGTTGTATGGATTGTCTTGTCATTGTACGGACTGTCCTTCCTTCTATTGTACATACTGTTATGATTGCACTGCCTTGGGAACCATGCACTCTAATTAACTTTGAAAACTATGCTCTTAAACTCTCCATAAATCTGATCTCTCTCTCGTCTTTTCTATGTGTTCTTCTCACATTCCTAACCATGTATATGTACTCTTCTCTTTTCCCATGAAACCCTAAATTACATAACCAAGTCAATCTAATGGCTATCATAAGTCTAATTTGAGGGCTCATATTTAATGCTCCTCATTAATTAAAAAATAAGTAATAAATGCTCATTAAATACTTTTGGGTCCCACAACTTAAAATCACTTTAAGTTATAAAGTACATTCACTTTATAAAAATACTTTATTTAAAAAGTCACTTTACAAATAAAACATGTCTAGGAAATATGACTTTATGTCCCCTCCATGACAAAACACAAAAACATGAATGAGGACATCCCTTGTTACATTTCAACACTCCCTCTTAACGAGGGAGGTCTTCCTGACATTTCCACTTCCAGGACCATTCTCGGACTCCAAGCTATCTGCAGTGGTTTCTCCCTCTGAACCTGAATGTTGCCTCTGAACTGGTCTGGTGGAAGTGTGTCTTCTACTGATGCTTCGAGAAATCATGTCTCGTCTCTGAGCATTTTCTGATTGGCTTAACTCATACTACTTTATCTTTCTGCTAGTACTAGATCCTTGAACTGAGGACTGACATTCGGGTGCACCTTTAGTCCTTTGAGCTTCTTGCTCTCCCTCTGAGTCAGATATCCAACCTGACTGACATCTCACATGCTGGTCAAGCACTGTGTATACTTTGCCTCTCTGTTCTCCAATCAGAACTGTCCTGATGGGAACCTCATCTATTGCATGAATATGAACATAACCACGTTTGAAAGTGATTACATATCCAACATCCTCCAGAGTCGAGACTGAGAGGAGATTAACTCTCGGCCCTGGTACAAACAACACCCCTTCAACTTCCAAGGTCTCTCCGAAGTCCAACAGAAACCTGACGCTACTGACTCCTCTGATCTGGTGAGTCCCATTCACGACATGACCAGGACCAATCTCAGATATGAACATAAATGAGTCCAACATTCATGTCATATGACTAGTGGCCCCACTGTCCACCATCCAAGTCCTGTCATACTCAAAGTTGTTGTTGTTGCCACTAGAAACAATGGAAACAAGAGAAAACTCTTTCTCAAAATTTTCACTAAAGTCATTTACCTTTGTAGAGGCTGCTACCTGTTTCTCCTTCTCCTTCTCCTTTGTCCCCTTCCTGTTGGGACATTGTGCTACATAGTGGCCATATTCATTGCATGCAAAGAAACAAACTTTTTTGATGTCAATCCTAGAACCCTTCTTACCTTTTCCCTTTCCCTTTGACAGAAGAGAAAATTTCTCTTCAGTAACTCCCTCTCTTCCCTTCTCTCCATTCACCCAGATCTCCTCCTAAGTGAAATCATCCCAAAGTTTGCTCCAATTTGGAAGTTTTTCACATCCCACAATGCATTTCACAAAGACTTCCCAATCTTTTGTAAAACCTCTCAAAGTTATCCTCACAAGTTCTGAATCTGAGACGACTTCCCCCACAACTGCTAGTTCATCCTTAACTTGTGCCAACTGGGTAAAATATGGAACCACACTCTCACCCATGGTCATCTTGATTGAATGCAGATTATCTTTGAGTGCCATCTTACGGTTTTCATTTTTAGCCTCGTATAGGTTTTTCAATGCCTCCCACATTTCTTTGGCTGTCTTCTTTTCAGCCAAGTGTGGGATGAGTGGATCCCTTATTCCATCCAAAATGAGTCTCTGGGCTTTGGCCTCTTTGACTTCATGTATATCCAAGGCAATAGGATCATTGGAGGGAGGAACTATCACAGTAGTGACAAGAGCCCACAATTTATTTTCTTTAAAAATAGTTGTCATTCTAACCTTCCATTGCAAATAGTTAGAAATGCCATCTAACCGGTCTTCAAGTCTGATGGAATCCATATTCAAACAACTATTCCCCTTTTTCCCAACTCTGAAATCCAATTCTACAAAATGCACTTCTCACAGAGTCCTTGCTCTGATACCATGAAGATTTTTAATGACAAAATCAGAAATATTTCATTCACACATTTCGTCAAACACTTGACTAACCTGATATTTTAGTCTTTTAATAAATGTCTTTAAAACTGAAAGCAACTGAAAGCTAAAACACTTAAGTCAAGTAAATCACTGACCCATACTCTGATAAGGCAATAAATAGACAAGTGATTTTTGGTCCAATGACCAGGGAAAATACCCCACCATGGGGAAAACCCTAGAGAGATTATTTCTATTATTCAAGAGCAGATCTGAAATTTCTTAGAACCCAGAAATTTAATAATTCCAACTGTAAATCAGAAATGCAAATGAACTAATCTTAGCAATCTGATTTCTTTCTAGAAATTTGTGCCAGCAAGCGTCAATTGCCCACATGTGCCAACCAAACAGCAACTCAATTTCTAGGAAATCGTGTCACTATACAGATAAAAACAACAGCAATAAATGCACAAAATATGCCTCGAGAAGTGTGCCAGCAAGTACTGTACGGACTATACAGACTTCTTCCTTGGAAATCGTGCCTCCCTCTTGTTGTATGGATTGTCTTCTCAATGTACGGACTGCCCTTCCTTCTGCTGTACAGATTGTTATGATTGCATTGCCTTGGGAACCGTGCACTCTAATTAACTTTGAAAACCGTGCTCTTAAACTTTCCATAAATCTAATCTCTCTCTCTTGTCTTTTCTGTGTGTTCTTCTCACATTCCTAAGCATGTATATGTACTCTTCTCTTTTCCCAAGAAACCTTAACTTACATAACCAACTCAATCTAATGGCTATCATAAGTCTAATTTGAGGGCTCATATTTAATGCTCCTCGTTAATTACAAAATAAGTAATAAATGCTCATTAAATACTTTTGGGTCCCACAACTTAAAATCACTTTAAGTTATAAAGTACATTCACTTTATAAAAGCACTTTATTTAAAAAATCACTTTACAAATAAAACATGTCTAGGAAATATGACTTTATGTCCCCACCATGACAAACCACAAAAACATGAATGAGGACATCCCTTGTTACATTTCAACAGATGCCAAATCCCATGTATGTATTGGCCCTCAAATTCCCATTGTAGATAGTTTGTCGTTGATTTCTAGGAAACCCAATTCTCTTATGAATTGTGGATCTTGAGATTTTGAAGGCCTTCTCATTACAAAGTATATGGAAGATATTGAAAGGGCCCCTAATACCTTGACTATGTTGGGATGACAACATATAATTCTTGATTAGAATATGCCATGTGGCTTCTCTAACCATTGCCTTGATCATCCATTTGCATGTAAGTATTATGCCTTGAGCTTGAACCCTAATAACACTAAACCCATATTTTTCTTTTGGAAGACTATAAATGTCTCTAGCCACCAAAGGTATCCCTTTTTACACCCTTTCTCATCCCAAAGAAAACTTCATAGGACCACCTATAGTCATTTGTATCTTGCCCATGAGGGGAAAAGACAAGACGAGTACTAAATATGTCAAGTTGCTAGAATTTTGTTGATTATCTCGAGTTTTCCACTGAAGGAAGGCCTTGTTTATTCCATGCTTGGATCTTCTTTTAGACTTGTTCATCACCCACCTCTATTGTTTTACTAGGGAGATATCAGTGCCAAAAAGAATACCCAAAAACCTGATAATCTCGCTTGACCTTGTTATTCTCCACTTCTTGATCCTCGGGCTAGGTGGTTCTTCTTCGGCAATAAGAAAAGTTGATGTCTTATCCTCACCCACTATTTTCCTAGATGCTTTTGCAAACATATCTAGACAACATGGTTCCTTCAATGGAGTGATGGGAAAGTTTAGCGATCAAAGTTATATGATCTACAAAATATTTGTTAACCTAAGAAATAGGACACATCCTAAAGCTCCCCATGCCATGTATCCCACGTGTCTAGCATGTGACACTCTAGGACACATGTCCAACATGTGTCCTAAAACAAGACACGTGTCAAACATGTGCCCTAGATGTGTCCTAACGTGTCAAACACCAATGCTCAGTGATAGTGACAGAGAGTAGCGACGGTGGTGATTTTAATGATTTTGACAAGGAGGATGACTGACAATAATGACGAGCTATGATATTCTTCCATCGATGTTTCTAGTATCTACCCCATTTTGTATTTGCCATTGGAATTCCCACCTATAGTATGAATGATTGAGTGTCTATGTAATACATTTCAATTTTAATGACATCAAATGACTCAATGAGAAAATTGTAATTTATGGTTCTAACTTCTAAACTTTTATTTAATGTGTATTGAATATTTTAATTTCTTGTGTTTAATCATCATGGATGTAGTAACTAGTTGTATCAATATTTTGTAAATGTTCTAATTTCTAAAAATTTTACGTGTTTATGTCTATATTCCATTTTTGTATTTGTAAATTTGTAATTTTATATTTATGTATGTCACTTGTGCCTGTTTCTGGAATCTAGAATCGACATGTTTGACATGTTCTATGTTGGATACTTGTATCCACATGTCGGATGTCTCATATGTCCCAATGTCATGTGACTTAGCTTTGCTTGCATCAATAATCTATTTGTATCCATATGCTTTAATTTTGTAATATATGTAATAAAATGGTATAATGTGTATGAAGTGTATGGACTAAAACATCCAAAACTACCTTTTATTTATTTTGAAGGTTAAAATCTTTAAAAAAAAAACTTCATTATTGGAGAGTAAATTTTTTAACAAAATGTTGAAGGGAACATGTTGAGTAAAAATTATATGACAAAGGATATAGAAACTCAAAATGTAAAAGAGAAAAATGGATTGACGAGTAAAGTGCAAGGCAAATTCCAATGTTGCTCCCTCTTATTATCCCTGGGAGGCAAACATCAGTACATTGTTTTCGATTCATCCTTAAGCTTTACTTGAAATAGTAATTTGAGGCTTGACTTGAAATAGTGACTAATTATTTTTATATTATTTATAAATTATTCTTATTGCTTCCAGCCAGCCTTGAGATTCAACAAACTTTAACAAAATACCGACTGTTAATGAATGCTCACTTGTTGCTTACGACTAGCACACAAATTCAACAAACATTAACATCTTGCTTCCTATCTCCAATGTCAGGTTGAGAGTCACATGATTGGATTATTTACTCGTCTCATAACCATTCCTTTGAAATGACTTTTCTTCAATTAATTAACTGGATGCGCAGTGTGCTAGCCTTAATGAATATAACTTCACAACTCGAGAAGATTTTGATGGGTGTGGAAATATTTTGATGTTTACATTTGCATGTAATGCTCATTATACATATTAAAGAATATTGATATACAATAAATATCGATGATAAGGGATGTGTCCCGTATTACTTACATTGCTTATCAAATATTCATGCATACTCTACTCAAATTTGAACTCTCTCCAATCCTTTCAAGGGGTTCTAACGGGTTCTAACTGATACTAGAAGTGTAATTTAACGGGTTCTAACTAATACTAGAAGTGTAATTTAACGGGTTCTAACTGATATTAGAAGTGTAATTTAATGGGTTCTAATTGATTCTAGAAGTGTAATTTAACGGGTTCTAACTGAGTCTAGCTACTCAAATTTGAACTCTCCCCAATCCTTTCAAGGGGTTCTAATGGGTTCTAACTGATACTAGAAGTGTAATTTAACGGGTTCTAACTGATACTAGAAGTGTAATTTAACGGGTTCTAACTAATATTAGAAGTGTAATTTAACGGGTTCTAATTGATTCTAGAAGTGTAATATAATGGGTTCTAACTGAGTCTAGCTACTCAGATTTGAACTCTCCCCAATCCTTTCAAGGGGTTCTAACGGGTTCTAACTGATACTAGAAGTGTAATTTAACAGATTCTAACTGATACTAGAAGTGTAATTTAACGGATTCTAACTGATACTAGAAGTGTAATTTAACGGGTTCTAACTGATATTAGAAGTGTAATTTAACGGGTTCTAATTGATTCTAGAAGTGTAATTTAACGAGTTCTAACTAAGTCTAGCTACTCAAATTTGAACTCTCCCCAATCCTTTCAAGGGGTCTAGCGAGTTCTAACTGATACTAGAAGTGTAATTTAACGGGTTCTAACTGATACTAGAAGTGTAATTTAACGGGTTCTAATTGATTCTAGAAGTGTAATTTAACGGGTTCTAACTGAGTCTAGCTACTGAAATTTGAACTCTACCCAATCCTTTCAAGGGGTTCTAACGGGTTCTAACTGATACTAGAAGTGTAATTTAACGAGTTCTAACTGATATTAGAAGTGTAATTTAACGGGTTCTAACTAAGTCTAGAAGTGTTATTAAATATCACTCTTAAAAAATGTAAAATTTTGAATTCACTTATAATTTATGAAGGGCAATAAATAATATAAAATTAAAAAAAAAAGAGGGTTACATTTTCAAAAACCAATCAATGTTGCATTCCCAACTCATGGGTGTTCAATGGTCACGATGCCATCACTATTAAATGAAGTTGAATATGAATCATTATCAAGATTCAACATACGATACATATTACTTGCTTTATGATCTGAGGACTAAGATCATTGTGATTCTGGTTGGTTCTTATGTATTCACGGTATGATGTACCCTTCATCACATAGCTCATGCCCACATAATCTTAGCATCGTATTGGCATATTTATCATTTTAAGTGACACTTAATGAAAGCTCGAACACGTTGTATTCTTGAATTCTCATTTGAAATCATGTGTTATGAGCATTACTTATTCTTATGGATCCAATAATTGGCATGCGATTTATTGTCCATACTTAATGCATTCAACACTCACACCTCGCCATAATGAGTATTTTTGTTTTGTTTCACACATAAGTCTATCAATGATTATGTTTGGGATTTAAAAACTCTATCAAGCTAAGTGAAAATTTCAAGCATGTATGTCTATGATTAAGTTTAGATAGAACTTGCACAAAATTGATTGTCAATGTATCAAAGCCTAAAATTGTGATAACAATCGTGCAAATTGTGATTTTATTCATATGGTTTTTTTATCATCAAATTATCACATATTTTTCCTCCAAATCAAACACCCCAATTTTCTCAATTCTATGCATATTTATCAACTTACAATCTCACTTTCTTCTTGATGTTTATAGAAACACTAACATTTAATTGACAATACTTCGCTCCGTCAAATTTTTTTTGGATGCCTTGAGAGCTCTCCTTTCCTATGCATCAGCCCAAGCTCGAGATCCATAAGATGTATAATTTGTAGCCTTGAATGATAGGAGCAACATTTTTATGTCTTAGTGGAATTCTTAAGAAAGCTATTAATGAAATCATACAATTGTTATCATATGTGCTATGCATTAAAGATTATGCTCTAACATCCTCTCTAGCTAGCATTTTAGCATGGTTTGGGAGATAAAGTGAACAATCAATATCTTTACTAATAATAATAATAATCATCCATGGATGTAATCATCTTAGAATTCCATATTCTTGGAGGGCCATGAAGAAAGTAGGCTCTCTTCCAAGCTCTTATAATGCTTTGATAGAGTTCTTTCCCTTTGGCAAAGGCCTTGTGGTCTACTACAATTTCTTCTTATTGGGATCTACAAATAACATACCAAATGTGCTAATTGAGAGTTTACAGGCATTGAATCCCATGGTTGATCATGCTTTGTGATATGCTCAAGAATCCAAGATGCAACCCTCAACTATCATATGGATATAAAAAATAAATCATCTTTTATATGGGTGTCCACAAAATGGCCATTGTGTTAGAAGGCTTATCTTGTTTTCTTAAACACTTTGGAATTCCTCAAAAGAAGTGCCTATGTTTTTATGAATATTTATTTATTTTTATGCCATATGAAGGCTACATTTGAAATCAAAAGATATGCTTACTCTATTTTTTTCACAATAATGATTGTGATTCATATTGGAAAATTTTGTAGTCGAACCAGACAACATTATAATACAAAGGGAATGGTCATGGCCAAATGTGGGAGATATTCCTAGCTCTAAAAGGTTGATTTTCCACCAACTCTTTTTTTTGTTTGCCCATAATTTTTTTCATAACTTGGTATACATGAATAAATTTGAACAACTTGTGATCATAAAGAGTGCAGAAACAATACATGTGAAAGAATAATAAATTATGGCCATAGCCATAACAGAGAATGTTTGATCCTAAGGGTGACAAGAGGGTAGCCTTCAATCCACTTATGTGTGCACATGGAGTGTAATTTGAGCCTCTCACTTTTAACCACTACTAGGTTCCCCCATGAAAACCTTAAGTGTCATATGTCCTCATGGAAATTGAAACTTAGTCACCATTGTAAAATTCCCCATCCCTCATTGGTGGATCCAAACCCTTTGGGCTTTATTCTTAGTTTTTATTGAAATTACATTTTTTTTTATTTAGTGGTTGGTTAATTTTTAACATTGTAAAACATTGGAAGAGCAATATTCTATTTAGCATTTTTTTATGAATTGTGTACTTTGTTTACTATTTTCAATTGAAATACAACTACTTTTAGAACTTTTCATAATGGAAGGGTTAGATGAATATATGTCCTTCAATTTGAAATTAGAACTAGTCCTTCAAATTTAATCACTACTCATGACATCCTTGCTAAGGGAATACAAATAATTCATACGTCAGATGTGTTGTGTATACAAGAAATAAAATATTATAACAAAATTTGAACAAGCCATAATTTTCTGAAAAGGATTTAGAAAAAAAAATCAATCAATATTAATTTGTAATGCTTCATTTAAGAATGAGCACGTATAGCTATGTTTAAGTAATATTAAGGTTCTTTGCATTTCACATACTCATTATCTTTTCATTATCTTTTTGGGGCTTCGACCTTCGGATAAATTTACCTATTCTAGACTCCTTTTCGTCGGAGTGGTCAACGTCGTAGTTTGACCACCTGATCCAATGACTCGTGTTTCTCTCGAGGATATCTTAGATCAACAGTCTGCATGAGTTATTTTAATCTGAGACTCTGAGATATTATGGCTTACACTGTCCTTCCACTAAACTTGATCGGATGGTCGAGAATTCATCTGAAGACCCTCCTTGATCTAACGGTTGGCGAGATCATCTAAAGCTCCTGCTTCAGATCTGACGGTTGAAATTTAATCCTTCCCAACGTTTGACTTCACCTCGATCTAATGATCTTGGATTGTCCCAAAATAAGAATGAACGACTCATGTGCGTCATCTCTTCTGAGCTTTGGGTTTATACTGGATTCTTCTACACCCTGTTGACATTAATGACAATATTGACTGTGTCCAACATTGTCATGCAAAGGAGATCCCCTTCTTTCATCTTTATAAACTTGAATATGATAGGGTGGATTGGTCACTTTTAAGGCTCCTTATGTTGCATATTGGTTTCCACCCCATATTGTTAATTGGATCAATGAATCTACATCATATATATCTTATGCATTGTTTGTGAATAGGTCCCCTATTAGGTTCCTTCAATCCCAAAGAGAAATTAGGAAGCGAGTATCCCCTTTAATTTGTCTTTTAGTTGTTGAAGCTTTGAATAGGATCTTATTTGATATTAAGGAGAAAAAAAAATCATAGGAGTTGGTGAAGGAATAACTCATATTTGTGAATATAAATGTCTAAATTATGTGGTTGCATAAATGTAAATTAGTATACCAATCTTAAATATCTACATACAAAACTATGAATGAGAACGAGGTGAGAAAATAGAATGAGGATTTCATAGAATCAATTTGAGTGATTCATAGAGATATTATTAGGGATATGGTTGAATTAAATATCGAATAATTACATATTTATTGTGGTCACATATTGTTATATAAAGGGACCTATTGTATATTGAAATATTGTAATTGCAAAGACTATTCTATTTATTATTGATGTATTATTCATTAGATCATCCCCTTTTGTGGATTGATCATGTCGGGTATTGTAAATGACCAAATCCCCTTTTTGTGGATTGGTCAAACCCTAATTGTAATAGGCTAAATGAGAAGTCACCCCCCAGATCTTTTGATGTTGAATATTCTATTTCCAAAGACAAATATAGAGCATGAAATAAGATCACTTGAATTTCAGGTAAAAGGTTTCTATTATGAAAGGTAATTGTCCTTTCAGAACCATCCTTCGTTCCTTGAATTAACAACCAATAAATTGTGAGGTCAAGTATGTGTGAAGAAGGTTTGTTGAGGTGGTTGAACTATTGTTTCATTTTATACCTTTGTTTTTGTCTATGGCTTTGCTACATCTGGCCTTTGTGAAGTTGACCACAGGTTTTTGCAAGAAAGAATTGAGGAGAAGAAAGAAAGAATTGACCATAGCTGAAAGTGGAGAAACTAGTATAAGACAAGCTTGTGAATGATAAAGAAGCAATTGTGTGTGAAGAGAAGATGAGGAAGAAATGGATTTTACCAATTGAATTGCAACATTATAGGAAGAAAGTGTTATTGCTCAGAATCTCGCTAGAAGGAAAATTCCTAACCTCAATGGAAGAACCTAGAGGCAACTACTAGGAAAACCACCTATTGTCACCTTAGTGGTCTTGCCTCTCACTTTAGACTTAGGATATGAGCTTCCTAACCAGGGGGGGTGTCCCTAAAGATTCAATATAGTTAGTTCATTATATCATAGGAGATGTATTGTTAGCTTAAATTGATTGGTTAGCCAAACAAGTCACTTTACAAATGATTGTGATTGTGAAGTATGAAAATTCATTTAAAATCATCAAGTGTGAGTTTCCCAACGTGTGACTTGCTTAAAGAGATGTTTGATCTTACAACACACCATAAAATTTACATTTACACCAAGGAGAAAGATATTCCCATGTAGCAATTAAACCATCAATAACATCCTATGAAACACATAAATGTAAAAGTCCTTGATGTGTTTAGATGATGTGTGTAGATTAAACCAATAACATTCTATGAAACACATAAATGTAAAAGTCCTTGATGTGTTTAGATGATGTGTGTAGATTAAGCCATGAGTGCACTTGCAATGAATATTATATGCCACAATATTGTTCCAAAGGATGTAAGATTTAAAGACCAAACCATGTAAAGATGTTGAAATAACTTGAGAGAATAAAAACAATTAAATGTCCAAGTGTTGTAATAGTTTTCCAAAATGCAAAAATTAGCTTATGATTTATTCCATAATTGTTTAAGTAGTGCTTAAGGAAAACATTGGCTTGAATGAGATGTTGCAAGTGTAAATTTAGTTCATTGAACAAATAGCCAACAATATTATCAGCAATACTAACCATAAAGGATCAACAATAATATATTTTAACATGATATTATCCAATGGGTTGATTTCGTACTTCAATGCTGAAATAAACATTGTTAGACAATTTCTCAAAGAACTGTGACAAATCCAACAAAGATTAATTCTTAAAGGAATGTGTGGTGTTGCAAACAGATTTAATTCCTTAGGATTAAAACCAGCAATGTGAAAATACTCCAAATTGTTATAACCATATTCAATTCATTAATATTATTCAAGTGCGGCCAAGAAAATGGAGTGTTACTTCAATTCAAAATGTGATATTACTTGTGGATTAAGTGTTAAGTTAGGTTATTACCATCATTCAGATCATCAAAACATCATATTCCAGCAAGTAGATAAAACATTTGTTGTGAGAGAAAACTAGTAAAAGTGATATTTTTAGCCACGGCTTGCTCTTGAAATCATAGATATGTTTAAGACAACAATAATATTGATTCCCAAATATGAGATATAACCATTTATTTGCAGAAATAAAGATCATCAATCAAGATTTTGAGAAAGAGCATTAAAAGGGTGGAACATTAGGCTAAAGATTATCAATCAAGATTTTGAGAAAGAGAAATAAAAGGGTGAAACATCAGGCTTGAAAATGCATCATTTTAGCTTCTTTAGTGTGTTGGATCATAAATTTGTTTTAGTTATGAGTTATGTGTTTCAGATCCACTTTAATGTCAAAGGCATGGTGATAAAATCCAGCAATCGAAGGGGCAAAATCACTTTGTCGTTTACCTATTGTAAGCATATATCTAGCTCATTTGTGTGTTATAATCATAAATGAATCATAAACGAAGAAAATAAAAACTAAATTAGCTCTTGAATCCTTGACCAAGTGATTATAACCAACAATGAAAATAAGACTAAAACCTTAAATTGTTCATCAATATCATGCATCAATTTAGTCCATTAATAAAACTAGATATTAGATCATTCAATTTCATGTAAATTTACACCTTAAAGATCTAGGTCTATATTCTTTTAATGATGTTATTGTATTAACCTAAAAAAGATGGAGCAAAATGTGTTAGAAATTCAACCTTAAAGGAAAAACAATTTCTAAAATAATCAAGTTAACCTCTAGATTTGAAATCGTTAGCCAAATTCAACTTGAATACATGCAATCTAGATCCAAAATAATTTTCTCTAGTCAAACCCTAGATTTCCTTTAAAACAAAATAAAGGGAAATTAAAAGTTAAAAGTGGGTGAGAAAGAGAATAAATAAGAAAACCATTGTATGACTTCCACTTGGGCTATGGGATCACACTTGACCTCTCTTGAAGCTATGCCCTTATATTAGACCTCTGGATTCTAGGAAACTATTAGGTGTACCTAGTAAATTCCTCAAGAAATACTTAGATGCTTCAAGTTTTCAATGAGAAGAAGATTTTTTTCAAATCTCTCCTAAGTAGAAAAGGGTATCCCCTTCTCGAGAAAGAACTAGAAATCAAACAAAGACTTGCTATACTCAATACCCTAGATCTAGAAATAAATGACTAAAGACTGCAAGAAATAACTAATCAATTAATGCACAAGCTCCTCCAGTCGTAGCAAGATAATCCTCCTATGGCCCTTTTCTAGATCTTTCATCCCAAAACACCTGTTGCATATCAACACTCTTGATAGCCCTAGACAAGGGAAAACTCTCAAGAAATAAACCAAGATAGACAACAATACAAGCACAAGTGAGACAAATGTTTTTCTATTATTCTCCAACTAAGTTACAATGAAGAATATCCCTCCTCATATAGATAAGGTGCCTCATGAAAACATGGGTAAAAACCATGTGCAAATACAAAACCATGAGCTAATACAAGGTTCTCTAGCAAAACCATGGGCAAATACAAGAGGCTCCCTCAATACCATGGTCCTAAACCATCCTGAGAAAATAAAATAATATATCGTGAAATAACCATCTCAACTAAGTCCAACATGTGAGTGGACTATTCAAGGAGAAGAGGTGCGCTCCACGAGTTATCTAACAACCTACACATGTGGAATCAAGTGGAACATTCTGTGGTCAAAATGTGGTGATATTTTTCCTGCGACAAATTTAAAAACACCATATTATGTCAGTTTTTTATTAATTTTCTATTATTCATACATTTTGGAAATCCCATGATCATTTTGCATCTAATGACGTTGATTTGACAGAATTATGGGCACTTTGTCAAAAGATAAGTAACCTTGAATATAGTTTCCCTCAAAAGATGTGCTTCTAACCACCTCAACAACCTCCAGAAATGGTCCAACTGAGAAAGTGCACCATCAAGAAATGGTCCATGTAGCACATGATGATGATGTGGAGTCCATTTCATCATCCAATGCACTGTCATGGATCTCAATGTAGTAACACGTATTCCAATACAATGTCATAGATCCCAAGAAAATGGCATGAATTCCAATGCAGATAGATATGATTGTATGAAGGTATATGGATCCGAATGCAATGTCACATATCCCAAGGTAGGTACATGAATATCGAGGCATGATACATGGACCTCGAGGTGTAGATGCCACCCTTGATGCATGTACATGGATCCCAATGTCAGATGTCCACTTATAGTGGTGGATCTAACCCATGTACAAGTAATTAGGTGATGCACACCAAGTGATTTATTCTAGCAACATCATAACATAAGTTAATTTTATATTTTGCCTAAGTTTCACCATGGGTGGTAAAACTTGACCCTTATTACATGTGACAAATTATAAGGCAATAAGTATATCCTAGATCACTAAGTTAGAGGTAGGTAGTGTGATGGATAACTTATGGAAAGGGGAAGGGAAACTTCATTTATTAACCCTCAAATTCATGTATGATTATGTGAATGTATTCATCTTGTTCAACCAATGATCTAGGTGGAAATCGGTGGCCACCCACCTCTTCCACTGACTCAACATGGTTCGAAATTCTTTTTTTTATCTATAGTTTTCCAGGTCCTAAACTCTTGGGGGCGTTTTGAGGCCTTAAAATATGTTTTTTGGCCATTGATGGGCCTGGGCTAGTCATGGCTTGCCTAGGCCCACCAAAAATTGTATTTTCAATTAGATCTTTCCAACGACCTATTATGTTCCCCCAACAAAGATTGTATGCAAAAGTTATGCCCTCGAGAAGTTGACATATCAACTAGACACCTCAAGGCCCACAATCCTTTTGGTGCTTCATCTCCTAGAGTTAGGGTTTTGGATCTTTAGGGTTTTTTCCTGTTAGGGTGTAGTACTTTATGTTAAAAGGCCATTTCAACCTCTTGTAATATGATCTTGTGAATGAGCGTTTCCGACGCCTCCCTATTCAGAAATAAGATGTCGTCATTCTAGCTTGTTTGTATTGCTTTGTGTTTTACAATCTCTTCCTATTTCATTCATTAATAGAATTTGGGTTTCACTGTATTACTTTGCAATATTTTTGTGTGTGTTTTTCCATTCATATTCCTTCCTTTCATTTTGTTCTCTATACAATCCATATCATTGACATTAGAGCAATCTTATCTTTGTTGTTTCTCAATGAATGTCCCCAACAAAGTCAAGGTATAGAGATTTAGTTCTCGAGCTAATTTCACTTGGGGAAGACCTCTCTCACCATCCCAAGTGGCCTCTCTTAGCAAAAGAAAAGAGAGATGACGGAGAAAGAGATCCTTTCAATTTTTTTCTCAAGTAATTCCTCACACGATAGAGGAACAAGATGATGGGAAATTCCACCCAAATCCTTTGATGACTACCAATGGCGACCGAGGCACCTTCAACAAGAAATCATTTAGGAGGTAATACACCCTTCAAGGTACAAGTTAACTTTGATATTCCTTTATTTGAAGGCCAGATAGATGCATATGCTTTGGAGAAATGGTTAAATTTGTTAGAGGGTTATTACTATGTTCAAAATTTTCCCAACATCGAAAAGATCACCTTTGTGCTCCTTAAATCCCTTCCCCATGTCAAATATTGGTGGGAAAGTTATTGGGAGAGACATAACGGAGATAAACTTACAACATTTAGGATAGAACCCAATTCGGAGGCCTTTTTTTATTCCTTCAAGGATGAATTCTACTATGTTTGAATCTATGATGACCGATACACAAGATGGATAAATTTGCGTCAGGAGAGACCAAATGGTGTCAAAGTACACCAATATCTTCCATGCCTTATGCTTAAAGTTGGGTATCATGGACTCTAAGAGTAACCAGGTTTTGAAGTACCACAATGGCCTACACAGGTACATCCAAATATAGATTTATTTCTTGGACATCTCCTCACTGGCAGTCGCTTATCGATATGTTGTCAAAATCAAGCAAGGGTTTAGGTCTACAAATCCATCGCAATAGAAGCATGGTAAAGGTGGATCTAACTCATAGAATAAATGATAGATAAAGGAGATCCAACCTCAATACAACCAATCAAAAACGCAGGCAAAGAAGGGTGATGGGAATTCAAAAGATATTGGAAAGTGGTGTGAGCTCCACAAAATATTTTGGCACAACGTCGATGAATGTCACTCGAAAAAATCGTTGCTGACCGATTTGAAAGAAAAAGAATTGGACTTTGGATTAGACTATGATTCAAGGTAGGATAAGGGAAAGTGTATCATTAACGTAGAACCCAGTGCTACCATTACAACTACAAATATCCAACCAAAAGAGTCAGAGGAGCTTGAGGAGGGGGAGCACCTCTTCCATTCACATATGTGGGTGAAGGGGACTCCACTACATTTCATTATTGAAAATGGTAAGCAAAAGAACATGACCTTGACCGAGGTCATAGAGAGATTGAATTTTTCAACAACACCACACCCCCAACCGTACACCATCAATTTGATGATCTAGGGATGAGACCTCTACATCAACCAACAATGTTGCCTATCCTATAGCATCAAACCCTTCAAAGATGAGGTACTGTGTGATGTTTCCCCACTTGAAGTTTGTGATATTCTTTTAGGAGAACCCTATATGTGGAAACACCATGATTTTTATGAGTTCATGCCTCGTAGTGCCATTGTTATTTTGGGAGGCTAGCTCTACAGTATACCATAGGTAGTCCTAACTACATGCAGTTTCTTTGATTTTGGTAAAGTGGTAAAGTAGTGCCAAAAGTTAATATCTCAGACCATAAATTTTATCCTCTTCATGTTTTGGTCAAAAGGTCACTGCAACCACCACCACCTCAACATGAGGCCTCTCTACACAACAAAAGCATGTGGAAAATATTGTAGAGAAATACAAAGATATATTCACTTCACCTATGGGGGTGCCTCTACACTTCGAAGTCAAACATTCAATTGAATTAAAACTTGGTGCTCCTTTACCTAATGGTCTGATATACAAATGCTCTCTTTTGTAGAATGAGGAAATAAAATATCAAATTCATGAACCTGTCCAAAAGTGACACATTCAACCAAGATCCTCATCTTGTGGGAGCCTAATTGTATTGGTGTAGAAGAAAGATGGGACATGGTGACTTTGTATTGATTATAGATCCCTAAAAAAAATCATTGTTAAGGTGTTTGTCCTCTGTTGGAATACCCGTGTTGTCGAACACAAACTATCCTTCAGCCATGAGCCACTTCATTGATTCTGAGACTCCCTGCCATGAAGAAGCTATGGGTGAACAAGTATGGAAAGATGCCATAGCAGAAGAATAAAAATATATCTTAAAAAATGATATATGAGATATTGTTTAGAGACCAAAAGGGAACTTTGTGATGACTTCCAACATGATCTATAAGATCAAACATGTAACCTATGTAAGTGATGGGAAATACAAAGTGATATCTATAGCCAGAGGATTATCACAAGCAGAGGGAGTGAACTATGATGAGACATATTGATTCAGTAGGCAGATGCACTCTCATCTGTACCATCATCCATGAGTTGGAAACTACATCAGATAGATGGATTCTTGAGGAGTTTTGGTTTCAACAAAGGTGTTGTTGATCCAAACCTATACTATGACATTGCTGGTGATGAGAGCCTAATTTTGATGACTTATTCAGGAAGTCATGTTGTTGGATACAAGCAAGCCTCAACCTCTGATTCCGAGATGAAAGAATCTAGGTATGATGCACTACTCCTTGGGACAAAAAGTATAACAGAGCACTGATGAGATTTTCCTAAGTCAAGGAAAATATACAGTGAATATTAAAGAAGTTTAATATAAAAGAATACAAATCCATGTCTACACCAATGATGATGGATTTGACGAAAGAATAAAGATGATTCAGACGAGATTGATCCACATGTGTATCGACGACTGATTGGATGATTGATGTATCTGGTTAACACCGGACCTAATATATACTATGCATCAAATGTGCCTAGTCAATCCATGAGTCAGTCGAGACAAACTCACTGGATAGCAGTAAAGCATGTATTGAGATATACACAAGGCACATTTAGATATGGCCTGAGACATGCCTCCAATGTGAAATTGAGTTTGCAGGGATATGAAGATGCAAATTGAGCAGAGAGTACAGTGGACCGGGAGAGTACATTTGGTTGTTGTTTTACTGTGAAGTTTTCCATGGTCTCCTAGTGTAGCAAGAAACAAAGCTCTGTGGCCTTGAGCACCACAGAAGGAAAGTATATAACATTGACTATGCGAAGCAATGTGGCTTCATAATCTTATGAAAGATTTACTTGATCATGAGATGGGTTCTATGATGACAACCAAAGTTGTGTGTAAATCTCTTTGAGAATCAAACATTTCATGATAGATCGAAACACGTTGACATAAAATAGCACTATATCAGAGACATGATGCAGAGGAAAATAGTACACATGCAGTACCTTCCTACACATGAGCATATTGCATACATCTTCACCAAATTAGCTTGGTGAAGGATACCTCCCTAGTTGAGAGGGAGTGTTGATGACTACAACCAAGATAGAGTTCAAAGTACTTTCGTATGAGACTTGGCCTGATGGAGAATTCCTCCCTAGATGAGAGGGAGTGTTGATGATTATAGATGCGTGAGACATTCTCCAGGACACAGACTGATTGAGTCGACCTGAGAGAGAGCCCCTGAGATGTTTGTGTGGTTTCTATCTGAGACAGAGCTGGAATGTAGAGATGGCCTCCTCCTTATAGAGAGTTGAGAAGAACTCCAAATGATTCTCCTGTGTAATGCTGTGAGAAAGGATATCTGTAGAGTTGGACGTGCACGTGGCTAAGCACAAGGTGAACATGTGAATTCCCATAGAGTTGGGTGCATCGTCATGATACATAGATGAAGATGATTTATTAGCCTCCTCTGTGCAGAGAGTTGAGATGATGAACTTTAGATGACTCTCCCGTGTAATGCAGTGGGAAAGAAGATTTGTTGAGTGGACATGCCTGTGGACGAGCATAGGTGAGCGTGATCCTAGTGGTTGAGCACTAGTGAGAGTGGTTCTCCTTTGTAATGCAGTGAGATAGAGATATGGACATCCCTATGGATGTGCCCCTAATGGTTGAGCACTAGTGGGTGTATGAGATCCCTTGCTATATTGTTCAAGAGTCAAACTTGCATGTAACCCTTATTGTAATGTAAAGGGTACAGGTCAACCCCACCTTAATGTAATTGATAATTAATGTAAAAGATAATTAATATGGTTATTATCAATTATATTGTGAGTTACAGAGGTCGACCCTGTTGTGCCAATAAACACTTATGTTGATAGGTCAAGTCTAATATAAGTAAAGGTAGATTCCCCATTAAGGAATCATATCTTTTGTGTGAGCTTGGAAACTTCAACAAACACATCTTCTTGGGAAAAGTGTGCACCTCTCTTGGGCGCTAGTCTTCTAGGGTTTGCAAGCACCCTCTTGTGTGCTAGGTTTTCTTGGTGGTGAAGGTCTTTCTCTTGAAGAATAT
>JZKD02S1805007.1:192821-205475 GCA_000966675.3 Picea glauca | reverse complement strand
CTATTCACACATTGCACATGTGGCCCCTTTATTAGGGAAACCACTAATACTTGTACATTTACCCCATTACGTATACATTTAACCCCATATATGCCCCCTTGGGGTCATATCATATACATTTAAAATTTGAAGGTTCACCTATTCTTTAAGAAGTTATTGTGTAACTCATCTCTTTGATCTATTTTGGAGTTGTGCTCCATGCTCAAATTTGGTGTACATTGTATGTACTCTGGGTTATTATGATATTCTAAGGTTTTGGAACATAACAATCAATTTTGTCTATAAGTTTCTTATTAACAATGTTATGCTTAAATGTATACCCCCCTAAAAATTGTTCATACATATCATTTTTAGAATGAAATTTTCTCTTTCCTATACCTACCTATTGTAATAATTGCTAAAATAGTTTATGGTTGTCATAATCCTTGGATATGTTGTCCCCTAAGACTTCATTTCTAAGGTCTAAGTATTATGTCAATAGAAATAGATGGGTAACATTATCTTAAGGTTTATCCTAAGTTTCTAAAAAGTGGGACTATGTGGGAGAATCCTTAACATATTTAGTGTGGGTGTTTTCCCAACTATCCAATCAAATACCCATCAATCACCAGGATTGTTATGGGTCCAAAAGGATCCTCTCGTAAAGGATGCAAGTTCAAAACCCACACCAATGGGGAGATTTCAAGTGTCAATGTCATTTGTTCTCTTCTTATATTAACCATTATTTTGTCCCACCATATGTTGAAATCTGACCCTTGATTGGGATTTTATCCAATGGATGGAATTATTATGGATTTGGGAGGCCCCCTTTCTCCAACTTGTCAGTTTAAAACCTACATAATTAGAACATAACAAGTGGAAGACCTGCAATATTTCTTGCAATACTAAGAAGTGTCCTATTATATCATAGGAAAAAATCCTATCATCAATCTAAAACATAATCGAAGGTCCAAATAGATATAGGTTTAGAATGCCCTTTTGTTTGAGGGAACATATTTAAACCCGCACCAATGTTACATTGCAACTTGGCACAGGGTTGTGAAGGATGATTCCTCATTTGGCTCCAAAAATATTGTAACAACTATCCTTGAGATTCTTTTTTTTTTTTTCCGATGGAAGAATCCATGGGAAGCCCTTTGAGTACTTCCCCACATTTCATGTATTGTAAACAAGGTAAACCGTTGGCCCTTATTACAGGGCCTTTCCTCAGGGGAATCGAGAGAGTCGAACTTGTGACCAACAAAAGGCATAAAACCTCGCGTCTGGATCTAAACCAATTGATCTAACCCTCGGGGTTGTACTAACCTGAGATTCTATGAAACAATATGTCTTAATTTAAATACTTATGTAGTAAGCGATTTGATGTAAGAAAAAATATGTTGTTCTTTGAATGGCATAACAAAATAATAAGAAAATACATGCACCTTGGGTTGTTGAACCTGATCAATTGCACGGTAGTCTAGCGAGTAGTAAGAAGATGCTAATGCCTCCATACATATTTTTCCACTTTTCCATAGTGAAATAGAATTATCCTCTCAGCCAACTAGGAGCCTAGTGAGCTTCCTGGCTCCAAGAAACCTTTCACTCTCTTGGCCCTGCATGCCGATGACTCTAAGAACAACAATGCACATATACTCTAAGAAGAATATCAGAAGAAATATATCTTCCAATAGTTATCCAAACTCTCCATAAGATCCAACCTCTCCACCTCCCCCCTTCAACACCACTTCATATTCATATTTATCAAGTTTCCATACCCCCTTCTCCAAGTCTTCTTAACCACCCTCATTATTAGCCATCAACCTCCCTCATCTATATTTTTGGGAAAAAGTTAAAATAAAACTAAAATATAAATGACTTACATAAAATAACAATAAATAGAATGCAACGTATTTATTCTCATGCATCTTATAAGTGCAACTTAACAATTTTCCCAAAAATTTATGAAAACCCACCATACTCATTTAATTCATCGTACCAATAAACAATCAAATTCAAAGAAGGTATATAATGCTACTAGATATTTATGTGTGAAAAATAATTTACATAATCATTAAACCATTCAATTAAATAGTTAATAATCTAGTTTAATAATTAATACAGCAATTAATTGTACATGTGTAGGGTATGTGTCTGTGGGTAGTGGATACATAGTCTGCACATGTTATAATGATAAACAATCACTACCTCTAGTGCATAGTTCTTGTATGATCACACAAAGGCTTGTAGGAAAACAAATCATGTAAATGCATCATTCAGTAATGTTAATGAACAAAATTACAATAATTCATCATCACACTTAAAATATCAAAAGGGAATCAAAATGAGGTTTTTAAACATGGTAGGAACCAATTGAAAAAACAAGAGTGGCACATATAATCCCCAACTAGTATTATCAACTAATATCGAATCATCCTTCCTCCCTACCCTACTTCCATCTTCCACATCCTATATTTTCCTCTGTTGGACTAAGTTGGAGCGTCAACTATATTGACCTAACTCTAGATAGAACCTATAAGTAGAAGTGTCACTATCTTCACCAAGCTTCTCCAACATGCAACTGGTAGTCACCATCACACATCTAGGGGAGTGTGGCTTAACACAACCCTCCCACGACTCCAGGTTTTGGAGGATAAATGGTGGGCAATACTTCCACCCCTCCAGATACAACTAGGTTCAATAGGATACTCAATGGGAAATACTTGCACTCTTCTTGATAGAACTAGGGTCAACACCCCATATGAATCCATATTGTGCAAATATTGTTCTTAGAGTCACATCAATGAACAACCACTCTAGGCAAGTTTTGTATCCTATAAAAACCACACTTACCATATATTATAACAATTTTTGAAAGAATAAATTAGATCATAAGTAA
Source organism: Picea glauca (assembly GCA_000966675.3). Lineage (NCBI taxonomy): Eukaryota > Viridiplantae > Streptophyta > Pinopsida > Pinales > Pinaceae > Picea > Picea glauca. The sequence continues at coordinate 202,597 of JZKD02S1805007.1, read as the reverse complement.
AAATTATAGCATACACTATCTTCCTGATGTCTATGACATCCAAGTTACCTCAACACTACAGCCATGGCTCGTTGACCTATAGGTTATCTCACCAATACTCATATCCATGCAAATACATCACAAATTTCATATGAAAATCCATATTTGTATGGTCATACATCTAATAAATGTATGCTTATTTACAACATGCCTCGCATATGTTTTACATTCACAACATAATTTTGAACTGGTATCCATGTACTAAAATTCCACATTAAATTTGCATGTTTAAAAAAATCACATAACTATCATCGTGATGAGCATATCACAGTAAAAATAATATTATGCAACATATAAATAGGTCCAGATTTACACATCTCAAATGTCTATGTCAGTATAACTGAGCCCAAATAGTTCCTAAGCAATGAATTACTAAGATGACTAAAATTGAAGTTCTAACTTCCTAAGGAAAAAATATGGGGCGTTACAAATATTCACTCCCTAATGGTATCTTTGACACATGTCATTCTTGGACTAACCAAATAGTCAAGATAAATAATCAAATATTGCCATTAATACAAAGGACTAGTTATTTTTTGTCAACTTGTAGAGTTTCCAACTCTTCAGCACTCTGACAGATTTCTCTATCTCCCATGAGATTAAGAAGTCTTTTTAAAGTTCGACTATTTACTACTATAATTAAAAAATAAAATAAATTGTCTTATCTTTGACACGTATAGTTGCAGATGCATGACTAAACAACGTGTCAATTGACAAAAAAGACAGAGAGTACAAAATATTTTCTGAGAAGCAATTTGTGAATGATATTATCCTTCTTCCACAACAAGGCAACACTTATTCTCTGTATGATCCCTTGTGACCATAGGAAAAACACATTTGGAAAAACGATCATATGAGTTTGCTTGGATCATGCTGGGAGAACCTCTTATGTCATGTTATCTACCCTAGCTACTATATTTGACATTGTGGAGGAAGGTACTATATATAATTGGTCTGATTATCTAGCTTCCTTGATGAATGCATCTATAGTAGATTTCCAAAATAAAAGCATGCCTTTTCGATTTGCATCTTTGTTAATTATGATTTCTATGGAGAATATAACCCCTTGTTGAACTTCATGTCACTGAGATTAGCAAAAATCTCGTTGGCTGGAAATATGCCTATTTTACAGTTCAATGGCAGGAAAAGTGGAAGATAGATACTCAACCCATGTTTTTCAAGTGGCTAGATGAAGTTAATAGGGCATGCCAACAACCAAGGGTTTCTATGTAAAAATAAAAACTAAGACATGAATGGAGATTGAATTTTGACAAATGTTTTTCAATACAATTCTCGTAAGCTAATTTAGTCCCTGCACTCCAACCATAAAATTAGTTGCAAGTTCAAGTAAGTTCATAGTCTTGTTCTCTAGAATAAAATAAATTTTCACTCCTAAAAATATGTTTTCTCTTAAAAATTGTCTCTGGAAATTAATTTTTACAACGAAGTATGGTAGTTTGCAAAATTTGGGTGCGAACACGGAGCATGAGAATTGAGGCCACTAGATTTATCTCATCAAGCTAGGGCTTCAATACTCCCAGGGAGTAGTTGCAGATGAGTCAGGTTCCTAGGAACAGACAACATGAGAATAGAGGCAGCTTAGATTTCGTCCATAGAGCTAGGAATTCAATACTCCCAGGGGGCAACTGCAGATGAGTCGGGTAGGAAGATTGCATACATAATCCAGTTTTGCCTAATATTGGTATAGTAAAGCAATCAACAAATCCAGGTGCAAATGTGATCAAGCTTAATATTCTTACCTTAGCGATCAAGATGAAGAGCCGACCCTAGTTGGAAGCCTGCAGGGCAATTCCATAGACCTGTACTTCATGCATGACATTGACTCAAGATTTCCTAGCTTGAAAATGGCTTAACCTGATATCTTTCCATCTGGCTATGCTGTCAAAGGATAACAACAATGGCTTAGAGGAAAGTGGGCTCAAAGGTGAACTGTACTTCTTAGAGGAAAATGAGTGATAGAGGAAAATGGGCTCAAAGGTGAACTAGATTGCTTAGAGAAAAATGGGGGATAGAGGAAAATGGGCGAGGAAAATGGGCTCAAAGGTGAATGGAAGCAAAGCTTCAAAAATTGTTGGAAAACACAATATGCTTAGATGCATGCAAGTCGCCATGTGATGAGGTATCGACTACAACTACCCTTGATTGCAATGTCCCTTGACTGCAGTGCACAACACCAGAGAACATGCATCGTGGCTAAAAGGGTTTGTCAAGGTTGAGGCACCAACTATTGTGTAAAGAGTAGGGTCTAAGGCATCGAATGTTGTGTAAAGAGAAGGGCCCACATCGACTGTTGTGTAAAGAGAAAGGTATGCAACTTCAAGGAGGAATCCTCTACAGAGTCTGTAGAATGAAGAGCCCAACCTACATATTGGCTAATCATAAAATTTATAGATTTTCTCTTTTATAAATTGTTTTTTAACTTTGACAAATAGATTTTAAAAATTTGCACACACCAAGGGATTAATGTCATATCAGGATGGTTTTAGCCAATGGAAAATTAGTTCCAGGAAATTAGAAAAATAGAGAAATATATTGTTTTTTGAAAAAAATTCAAATAATAAATATATTTAAAAATACTTAGGATATAAATGACAAATTTAATAGGGTTTTAACCTTACTGGTTACTATAGTACCTTCTTTGGCAGGTACTAATAAGAAGATGCATTTGAAATACTAAACAAAGTTTCCTTGATTTATTAAAAATAAAAAATATGTATGCATGTCTTTAATATTGATTGTTATCAACTATTCAGATAAGATAATGTAATTGAAATAATTTTTTTGTTTGCTTTTCTAATAAAAAATTAATTTTATAAAAAAATAAATTATAAATAGAGAATTATGTATTCATGTTAACTTATCAAATAATGTTTACATTTCATGTCTAAAGAGGTTGAATCCAATGGTGGAAAGCAAGGAGTTTTTTACCATTGGGCAAGGTTCAATTCCAATAAGGATCGCTTCACCTAGAGCCTGGGGATACCTTGAGGTAGTAATCAAACGTGTGGTTGCACCCAGAGATATTATATTAAAAATACTCTCATGACCTATACACACATAAGTAAATAAAATCCCACCCCTATATCCTTCAATTTAAAGTCAAATCTCAGTAGAGCAATCGGTTTCAATGAGAAAAAAAATGATTAAACTTCATAAACATGAACCATACTAGGTAACAATATTAAGAATACATTCATAATATATACATTCACCATATAAAATATAATTTCAATATGGAAATTGTTTTTAAAAAAATTCAAAAAAAATCATTGAAGTTAAAAATATATGCCATGATTTCATAACAAAACAATACTTATTATCGCTGTAAAATATGACATGATACCGTTGAATTCTATAAATATTTAAAATACAAAAATGGGTTATCTTTATCAAACCTCCTAATTCTCATTTTAGGATTTTGAGCCCTTTTCTATTTCCAAATAGATATATACTTTCTACTACTATATAATAGTCATCTAGGGTTAGGGTTAGGGTTTTGCATGCCCCAACTCCTGAATAGGATCCTGTAGAATCTTCTTGAAAGACCACATGTGTGAGTAATGAGAGATTACAAGGAGTCCACTTGGTGTTATGGAAGCTAAAGCATATGCCAACTTTCCAAAGGCATAACTCCCTCATATGAACTCTGATTGAGATGCTAATTGGATAGTTGAAAAGCTCTCGATGAGTAAGACTATGTTGAGGGGCTTTGAATTTTGTTCACAAATTTTTTGACCCCCAAAATGATTGTTTATTTATTGAAACATGTTCTATAAGTTTTAAGATCCCAAATCACCAAGTCAACATCAACCCCTAAAATGGAACCAACAAGGCCATCGCTCTAATTTTACACCCCGAAGAGTACCATAACATATGAAAAACTATATAATGATCCATTTAGAATCACTCGCTCTTGTATTTGTGCTTACTTCAAACAAAAAACTATGAAAATCCCCCATTTTTTAATCTCAAAACTTCCTTCTCATGATACCACTCCTCGTTTTCCTTTTTGCCATAATATTTCATTGGCCAATGAAAGACTAGGGTTTGAGTATAGATCTAGCCACAAACACATGACACACAATAGAGGACTCACCAAATCTATCCAATAGATAACAATGTGAAACATGTCCCCTATAACTCTTGTCAAAGTAAATGCAAGGAGATGACCAAGATAAAAAACCTTAACATTCCACAACTATCAAGGAAACATATCGTTTTTGTTCAATGTATAACCAATTCAAAATGAACAACCAAGATAAATATTTGTAAATGTTGTATGAATAGGATTAGAGAAATAATCACAACCACATGAAGAAGAACCCATCCTCATCTATCCAACAAGCAACTTCAACAAAGATCATCTCTATTCATTATCCAAGTAAATGCAAATGAGTGGCCAAGATAATGATCTTACACTTTGTTATAATGTGCTCGTTTAACCATAGACAATATCACTATTGTCACCCAACCATAGGCCAAAGCCACCCCCGAGAACCTTGACCTTGACAGAGAGAAGAATCCTGGTAGAAAATCAATAGCCAAGCAAGGCTAATGCACCAAGCAAGAAGTAACCAAAGCTGATCAGAGAGTCCAACCCAGAAAGATAGAAACTATAGAATTCAGAACTAGCGGCAACACCTTCTCCAAGACTTGCGCACAAGACTTCCCAACTGCAGTGCACACAAGTGTCTCTCTGTGATTTTGAGAGTTGTGTGTAAAGTGAAGACTAGTGTCCTATATTTATACTAGTTTTGGCAGACTGCCTGGTCCGACTTATCATTCTGGGTACTAATTAATTCATATTAATTATCTATCTTAGTCAACATCTCTTCTAGGGTTACATTCACTTCTTTTCTTGCTTCAAGAATATTCTAATCTTGTCAAAGGTCACAATGGAGGTTGATACCTTCTGAAGCTACCATAATATCAACACTCCCTCCTAGCTAGGGAGGTATAACTGATAATGGTCTTGAGCACAAACAAACCATTCCACGGTTAGCATCATTATAGCCACACATGCTAATTAAATCACGAGCAACGTCATTATTATCAAACTGGATAATATCCATGACAACTGGTACGATGTCAACTAATATAAGACAATTGTGTTTATCCATAGTAGTACACAACTACTCAATCCATGACACATAGTCACAAACAGTGGAACATATCCACCACAATAGCATACCTCTATTGTCTGGATACATACAGTCTCCATAGTAATCATATAAATTGATATCAACTTGCACAGAAACAATGTTATGATATAAATTGAGTCATCTAGGCCATTCTTCCACTCACATTTGTGAGATATGGAAGAGCATCTGCCCTCAGAGTAGAACATCAATGATGGGCTATCTAGACTATTCTTCTCAAGCAAGGAACAATAATTGTCATGATTTCTGAGCCCGGACCATTCCCTATCCGGGCCATTCCTCCGACACTAAACAAAGTGCACCCTGGAGAAAATAAATCTTCCCTAGGGAATTCTTGTCCCTGATTGATGAACCTAGACCATTCACCTATCTGGTCCATTCCTCCAGCACTAAACAAAGTGAAACCTAGAGAGAATGAATATTCCCTAGGGAATGACTATCCGAACCATTTCCTAAGGAAATGATTGTCTTGTACCAACCTCCAAAATGAACCATTCTTCAAAACTGCTCACAACTATGAGCTTCGAAAGAATGATTGTTCGACGAGGCAGACCAGTCTTCTTGACCACTGCTGAGAGTGACCGTCAAGAAGAGAGATTGTCCTAGACCATTTCCCAAGTTAACCACAAGGGAAATCATTGTCTATGGTCCATCATCAATCCATCAAACCATTTAAATTACAAAAATGATCATTCGATCTGGACCATTTTCCGAACTGGAAAATGCCTGTCTGTCAGAAATTTCAATCACTTTCCGAACTAGAAAGGAATTGCCCAAGCTGGACCATTTTTTGAACTTGAAAATTAATTTCCTCAAATAAATGATATGTTAGTGCTCCCTCCCAACCTGGAGAGTCTCTTCCCTTTCAACTAAGGGAGTTATTTCCACAATCCCCAATTTGTCTCGAAAATATGCAAACTTTATTTTGGATAGAGGCTTTGTCAGGATATCTGTAGTCTACTCATATTGTGGGGATATATTGGAGCTTTACTTCTCCTTCCTAGAATTTATCTCGAATAAAGTAGTATTTGATCTCAATGTGTTTCGACCGTTCATGAAACACTGGGTGTTCTGATAGCCTTATAAAACTCTGATTGTTACAGTGTATTATGGTCGAATCTAGAACCTGATCAAATAATCCAGAAATCATCTTTCTTAGCCATATTGCTTGTGTACATGCCTCACATGCTGTGATATATTCTGCTTCTGTTGTGCTGAGTGCTAAAAAAATTTGTTTCCTGCTACCCCAAGATATCATAGTGGAGCCCAAGCTGAAACACATCCCTGAAGTACTCTTTCTGTCTTCTGCACTTCCTTCCCAATCTAAATCTGTGAATCCATGAAGCTGTATATCATTGGATGTTGTATATCTTAAACCATAGTTTAGTGTCCCACATATATACCTTAGAACATGCTTTGCAACTGTTCAATGCTCATGTCTAGGTTCCACCTGGAACTAGCTTAGTGTGTTCATGGAAAAGAAAATGTATGGTCAAGTATTTACCAAATACATCAATGTCCCAATCAATTGTTGATATAGTGATGGATCTACTGGATCAGAATCTGAATCTCTTACTTTTATTATATATGTGGTCATAGGAGTGTCCATATATTTTCAATTCATCATTCCAAAATTCTAAAGAATATTTATTTCATACTATCCTTGTCCAAGGAATACTTCACCATGCTTCTGCAATACTTCTAGTCCCAAGTAATAATGCATGAGACCAAGATATTTTATATCAAACTCAAAAGCTAGTTCATTTTTTCACTGGAGGATGAGAGACTCTTCACCTGTTAGGAATAGATCGTCGGCATATAGCAGTAGAATCACAGGTGCATTTTTCACGGATTTGTAGTAAAGATTTGGATCTGCATGACTTTTGGAGAAACCAAGTCTCATTAGGTAGTTTTCTATTCTAGCATACCAAGCTCTTGGAGCTTGCTTGATTCCATATAAAGATTTCTTTAGTTTGCAAACATGAGACGCTTTTGTTGAGGATTATGAGGAACAATCAACTCCTTCCTAATCCCTGTCAATTTGCAAAAGTCAACGAATTCCTTTGATGTGTATTCTCCTCCATTATCTATTCTCAAGGTCTTGATTTTCTTGTTTGTGAGGTTCTCTATCTCTGCTTTGAATTCTTGAAACTTGTTGAATACTTCATCCTTTGTCTTCAAGAGATATAACCAAGTCTTTCTTGAGTAATAATCTATGAAGATTACGTAGTAAAGAGAACCTCCTAGAGATTCGACTGACATTGGACCACAAACATATGAATGTATTAGATCTAGAATCTCCTTAGATCTATTGTTTCTGCTTGGGAATGGTTTCTTGATATTCTTTCCAAGAGCACATCCTTTGAAAATTCCTTCATGTGTAGACTGTAATTCTGGTATTCCTTCAACTGTCTTTTTGAGAAAAGGTAATGCTTGATAGTTAATATGAGAATACCTTATGTGCCAAAGTTCATTGGCATTGACTTCATCATGTACAAGAGCTTCATCATTTTGTTCTAGTAGTCTATATAGATTTCCTTCACGGGTTCCAATAACCCTAGCATTCTCTATGCTCAAGTCTTTATTCGAAGACAACACTTTTCCATCTACGAAATCTATTATGTTTCCTTTGTCTTCTAGGAAAGATATGGATACAAGATTCTTTTCTAAACCAAGTACATATAAGACATTGCTCAAATGAACATTGTTACATGTTTTCAACTTGACGGAGGCTTGTCCAATTCCTTCAACTGGGTAAGTACTTTTGTCTCCAAGCTCTACCTTGTGCGATGTCTTCTTTTCATTTAGATTGGAGAGTGTGGCTTGATATTACGTCATATGCCTAGAATCCACATGACATCTTCAATCGTTCACGTGAGTGTTGAGTAGTGTAGATGACTAGTCTTTTCATTCATGACTTCGGTTGACTGGTGACTGGTCACGTTTTGATCCAAAATTTCAACTTCGACGTTTCTTCCTTATGATATTGCCAAGAGGTGCACTGGTCTAAGGTGCACTTGAATTCCTTCTTCTTGAGTGAGATGTTCCATCATAAGGTGTTGGATCAGGGTTTTAGGGTTTCTGTAGCTGCACCTGCTAGAAAACCCTAGCAGTAAGTTCTTCAATGAGCTTAGTATCCTTATGGCTATGCTTCCTTCCAATGTTTAGACTGAATGAAGGAGGTGTGGGCCCATAACCTGTTCGAATGTGCTCGTTTAACCATAGAAAATATCACTATTATCACCCAACCATAGGTCAAAGCCACCCTCGAGCACCTTGACCTTGACGGAGAGAAGAATCCTGGTAGCAAATCAATAGCCAAGCAAGGCTAATGCACCAAGAAAGAATTAACCAAAGCTGATCATAGAGTCCAACCCAGAAAGATAGAAACTATAGACTTCAGAACTGGCGGCAACACCTTCTTCAGGACTTGTGCACAAGACTACCCAACTGCAGTGCGCACAAGTGTCTCTCTGTGATTCTGAGACTTGTGTGTAAAGTGAAGACTGGTGCTCTATATTTATACTAGTTATGGCAGACTTCCTGAGCCGACTTGTCATTATGGGTACTAATTAATTCATATTAATTATCTATCTTAGCTGACATCTCTTCTAGGGTTACATTCACTTCTTTTATTGCTTCCATAATATTCTAATCTTGTCAAAGGTCACAATGGAGGTTGATACCTCTCGAAGCTACCATAATATCAACACACTTTGCATTGTTACTAGAACAACATGAATCAATTGTGTACCCACTATCTCTAAACTATATATTCCACAAGGATGATTATGATAAACAACCTTAAATATTATCAATTTACAAAAATCATGTGTGGAGAGGAGCGCTACAATCCAATAGAACCTTTTTTAGATAGGTAAAGATTAAAATTCTCAAATTTTATTTCTTTTTCCAATTTTTGCATAGAATAGAAAAGTAGGTTTTAAAGTTGTATAAGCTATTTCAAGATGCCAAACAATAGTTATCTCATTGTTTATTATATGTTTATAACTGATTATTAATTATGCATATTCACTACAATCATCCATTGGGCTATGGTCTAGTGACAATGTGGATAAATTTTTGTAACAATGACCTAGGTTCAAATCTTGGTGGAAATAATCCTCCCCTACATGGGATATGTGCACATTATGCTATGGCATTATCAAGGTGCCAACAAACTATCTTCACTTGGGTGCGTTAATCCTGGGTTTAAGTCTATAAAAAGGCTTGTTCCCTTTAAAAAAAATCATCACGTGATCCATGTGACATTATGTTAGTTGGAAGGCCACAACCTTTGTGAATACTCTATTGGGATAAGCACCAAGTTAGATCCATCTTAACCCCCAATCTATCAAGCACCAAGAGGGATCAAATCCTTTTAAGTGTAAACCTTTTTTAGAGTGCAAAAACTTGAGTAAAGCTTTGCACCTCAAGGGATTTGATCCCTCATGATGCTTGATAGATATGGAGTTAATATGGATCTATGTTGGTTCCATTCATAGTTGTAAGTAGCCACGTCAAAATTCTATATTGATCAAGAAAATTGTATAAAAC
>JZKD02S1805007.1:176680-190915 GCA_000966675.3 Picea glauca | reverse complement strand
ATCCACAAAACAGTAGAAGTTGAATATCTTCCTCCTCTAGGAACTCTCAACATCAAATCATAACAATACAAAATGAATTACGTTGCTTCACCCTTCCTTTATATCTTCCCGAAACACTAATTTGTTGTTTACCTTTTCCCTCCCCTATCTGGCTACTCTGGTAGGCATAACACTCTGTAATGTTATAATGTCCCAAAATGGGGACATTACAGTCCTCCATACCAGAATCTTTCTTGTCCTCCAACAATAACTACATCCAACTACATATGATACCGGGGTCCGATATTAACCTGTTTGACACAAGGTAGACTCCCCTCAAGACATGGCCTCTCCAAGTGCTCACCACATATGACACCCACATGCTCTTGATGAGTAGAATTATCAACGGCTAAGGAATCTCAGTCAACTCCCCGAGCAACCACTCTACTCAAAACTCAACTCCATCAATCGTGAAACTACCAAGCACTCCAATCCTTGGATCCCATATCAGAATCTTAACTGCAATGCCCTGTGGAGTATAGTTTTGTAACACATCAACACCATGATTTTCATGCAAATAACACATGGCCTCAACCCGAAATGGGTCTATCCTACCAGAACATACCAAAATCAACACAGCCCCCACCGAATGAACATGATGTTTCCATAGTGAGGTACTACAAGACCTCAACGAATCACCAACGTCAAATTGACTCCCCCCTATAGACGTCCGCTCGTCTCCATCAGTCAATGAAATGCCCAGCCCTGTAATCCCAGGGTCCCATGCTAGTCTCTGACAGGGACCATCATGTTCATGTTGCTCTACTCTGATCATGATTGTATGCTCAAATTATCCATACTGGACCCTCCACTCCTAGATCCTCATAAGATGAAACAAACTTTTGACCCAATGGACTCCTGGATCCCATGTCAAATTTGGAAGTTCATCACTTCCAATCCCCACTAACTGTCGATGTGCCCTACTAGTAACTGTCGAAATCCCTCCACCCTCATCCCAATGAGAGTCTAAATATGTAACAACCTCTGAGATATCCTATGTCCCATGGCCTAGGATACTCTCCATCATGCCTAGGGCCTCAACTGTCTACCCCTGATGATCCACCCCTATCTTGTTGTATGCAATAAAGACACTCCTGTCAGGAGGTCTCATCCTACCAACTCTCCATGTCCCCTGCCACTGTCTAGCTCCCCCTGCGTTGATGTCAATGATAAAAGTACCAGGAAAGGATACCATAAATATCTATAGCCAACTATAGGACTGGAAAGTGTCATATGCTTGGGTCAATCCCAAGGACTTGACCAAAATCTCGTCCATCGACACCCATGGTAAATAATCACATGTACTCATCACTAAACACCAACCATCAGGTACAACAGTAGGTATCTCCACAAACTGAGGGTCAATCATTCTCCATCCATCATCACTCACGCAACTATTGCTACGATGAAGGTGATCTCCCAGATCTACATACTGCTGCAAGGGAGAGGAATCTCCATGCTCTACTAAGTACATCTCGTCCCTGCAATCTAGTGTGTCCCCCTGAATCCCATTGTAAACCTCTACATGGCTCTGTGAACTACCACTCATCACTATATGCCCCTGCATACTCATGTGATCTCCTGTATACACCTGCAACATCATGGATCCGGGGTGTACTACTGGGTAATCCTATACATGAAGGTCAACCAATCCTGGAACACAAATGGAAGTGTCCTCATAACTGCCCTTGGCTCTGAAATCCCCATGTGTATGTGTGTGCCCAACTGTCTCAACACCACTTCTGAAGGGTGGTTCATGTGACCTATGTACATCCTACTGCGTCTCCAGATCATATCTCTCCATACTCATCAGTGATCCTAGGTACTCCTCATGCTCCTCCCTCAACTGGTGCTCCACTGCTAAACCACCAACATCCTCTCACAATGTGGTTGAGGGATATATCCGACTCTCTGTTGAAATAGATGTAGTGGATCTCTGTCTAATTTCCTCAAGGATCTCCTGCGATATGGACTCTTATTCTTGAAGGGTTATCTATTTTCCTTCCAAGAATCTATTTGTGCTCACCAACTCATGAGTGAGTCAGTCCACCTCAATCCCCTTCTCCCTCAGTTCCCTATGATACATCTCGCCAACCTCCAATAGGTAATCCCTATCCATCAACAATTGTTGGTAGTCGACCCTCATCACAATCACTCTCTCCTTGAGTGCATGGAAGTAATCAATGACAAGTCCCCCATATGAACTATCATGTGTCATTGAGGTCCTCCAACAATAACCTACCACCAATGCATGTGTATCATCAATGCATCTAGTGGTTTTCATGATCATGTCCTCACTGAATCTCAATTGTCCTACCAAGTGTCGTGACTCCTGGTCACAATCCTGCTGAGGTGCTACCTCGTGCCTCTTACTGCTAGTGTCAAAAATGGAATCCTAAACAACACACTCCTCAAAATATAAGGCACTGAACTGCCCATTGTCCCCTGTGCTACTGATTCCTCTTGTATGCCACTGCACTCCATCATCAATTGCAACCTCTATCTAAATCACATTGTATCCTGTATGGGCAGTTGTATCCTCCTGTGCACTCACCCTACTAATATCATCTGCACCTAGATCCCATACAGATGTGTCCAGACACATGTTATGGTCATCCTGACCAATAAGGAGTGCATCCTCATCATTGTAGATCGATCCTGGGAGTAAGTGTCCCAACAAGCTGTCGGTCTCCACAAGAGTGATGCTCACTCTCCTCATACTGATAGGTATGTGTAAGTTCAACTATCTCCAAGCCATACCTCTCCTCCTGGGTCTGCAAATCCATATGTTCCTTATGTACAATCCCCACACAAGGGTCCTCTACCATATCAGGAATTCCACTGATATCCTCATGTGTCGTGGCTATCATAGGTGTCTGAGAAGATAAAGAATGTGTCACTGTCATCATAGAAATCTCATCATCCTCCATACATGACTTCCTGGAAGCCATGTCTACACCCACTGGTAGTTCATCCAACCTCCTAATCTCATCATTTCTAAGTGCCGACACATATGAATCCTCACAAGTGTCACCACTATGTTGAAGTGTTGAATCCTCAACATTACCTGATGGGGAAGATGAAGGATATGCACCATCATCTTGTCCATCCAACTGTTCCTCAGATGCACAAGAGTCACTAGCCTTATCGGACTATTATAAATAGGCATCTATGGTTGTATTCACATGCATCTCCTCATCCTCACTGTCATAGTGCACCTCACCCCTGCATCTGTGATTTGGATTCCAAGACACTTTGTAACTGTAGTAATGCTCCCTGCATCTAATGGGTGTAGGCTCCATCTGTGATCCTGTCAATCCACTCGCTGGTAATGATGTATCTACATCCTTATCTGATTTTCCCTTAGGCTGGCAGGAAAACCAGCTCTGATACCACTGTAATATCCTTGATCCAACTGATCTGGATATCTACTGCTGATCTAGTATTCTGTCTCATAGATCTGATACTCTGGGGGTTTCTGGATGCATTTTAATTATGTTTTGAGATGTTTTGTGATTATCGCATGTGCATGTTATACATTATGGTTTAAATAATAAATATATGATGCATGCGTAAATAAGGAACAACAACCACCCAATAATATGTATTATGAGATGTAAGCAGGGAAATACAATGAAATACTGGAAATATAGAAAATAGTCTCCAGTTAGATCTCATGGATCGTCACTGGAATACAAGAAAACAACATAAAATACATGTGGCCAGAAGATGAAGGAAGATCTGATGCATGCACGGATAGATTGGCAAAATCGATGGTTATGGAGAAGCACGATAACTGCTACAAACTGGAAAACTCGTCCAGAAGGTTATACCCATCAAAATGAGCTAGAAATTGTCCCAATAGAAGCGCCCTGGCCTCTAGAATGATCCTGGTGTGTGTTGGATGGAAGATATGTCCTCTGATGCTCCAGATCTCGTCCCTTGGGGGTCTGCGCACCTCCTGGGCTCTCTAGATGTGTCTAAATGATTCCACCAACGAAATTGGTTGATATAGGACTCAAAACGTTCACCCCGATGATTCTAGAATTGGGTCGGAAGGGTTTCCCCGAATCTACTCTAATGCTCTGTCTATAACCCCAACTGCCCTTCCAAAAGAGCTACGCCCTAGATGGTTGAATGATGCACTCTGAAGGATTCCACCGTTTGAATCCGATGGGAAGTGTCTCAATCTATGCACCTTGGCTGGATCTCAATTGAGTCAGAAGGAAACTGCAATCTGAGCTCTGATATCATGCAGCTATACAACCCCTTTATCTGACCTTGTGCCCTCACTGGTCGATCTACGCAACACTGCAATTGGATACTCCTGAATAGCACGGTGAAATACCTGGATGGTATCTATGATGGGATAGGGTGTGTCTCTCAACACCAAAACCTATCAATGATGGTGGTTTCCTCCAAAAATCCACAAAACAGTAGAATTCAATTCTCTTCCTCCTCTGAGAACTCTCAACATCAAATCATAACAATGCATAATGAATTAGGTTGCTTTACCCTTCCTTTATATCTTCCCGAAACCCTAATTCATTGTTGACCTTTTCCCTCCCCTATCTCGCTACTCTGGTAGGCATAACACTCTGTAATGTTATAATGTCCCAAAATGGGGACATTACATGTGTACCCCCGTGAGGGGTGAAGGTGCCCATGTGATGGGAGCATCGTTCTCCTCTGTGTAGAGAGTTGAGACGAAGTGGTACTCCAAATGATTCTCCTGTGAGACTCAGTGAGATAGAGATTTGTTGAGTAGGACGTCCATGTGGCTGAGCACAGGTGGGCGTGCCCCTAGTGGCTGAGCACTAGTGGGTGTGTGAGATCCCTTGCTATATTTTCTAAGAGTAAGATTTGCCTGTAACCCTAATTGTGATGTAAAGGGTACAGGTCAGCCCCACCATAAAGTGAAAGATAATTAATATTGTAATTATTAATTATATTATGAGTTATTGAGGTCAACCCTGTTGTGCCAATAAACACCACTTTTGATGTGTCCAATCTAGTATAAATAAAGATGATTTCCCCATTGAGGAAACACACAAGACACATGTGATTTTGGAAATTTAAGAAAGTACACATTCGAGGGCTGAAGTGCGCACCTCTCTTGGGCGCTAGCTTCTTGGTTTTGGAGAGCACCCTTTTGTGTGCTAGGTCTATGGTGATCCGAAAAGATCTTTTAAACGACAATGATTGAGTTATTATGCATGAGTTAATTTACCATTTAGGAAATGAATGAAAGAGGAATAATTAAAGAGGAAATATGAAAACCATATAAACATTTACATATCTAGACATAAGCATGAAGGACATCAAACCATAAAACACCAAAGTGATAATGGAGTTCGGCAATCTCGCCTACGTCTCTGGGCCTTTATCTCAGTGGGTGAGACTTTCTTATTTATGTTCGTAGATTTAATTCTACATCATGAAATTTCCAATGGATTACAACAATGATATGGTCCTATTCTACCAGATCTCAAGAACCCATCAAAATTGACGACACCCAAATCGGATGAATGAAGCTCCCATAAATGGCCCGCAAAGGTGCACTCCTCAGTAGTTTCCCTGCATAAAAATGGATTTGCCTCTACATTTGTTCAGAATTTATCTATGAACTCCCCCTATGGATTCAAGAGCCTCTGGTTTATATAGGCCTAAAGTTGGTAACCATCTCCCAACTTCCCCCCAAGATCTTGCCTCAAAAAGGGCCCAAGATCTTCCAGAAATGATCAATATCTCTCAAAATTGTTAAGAAAATCAATACAAAATCATAATATAAAGTTAAATAACCCACAATTGAGAAATATCAAGGTGTAGCCCCCTTTCTCCGTGCTCTTGGGTATATGGGTGCCCACCATGTGGCCAGGCGCTAAATTGTTGTGTGTTGGCCCCAGTCCCTCGATCTTATGGTTATGGTGCATGTGGCCATGGCTTCTAGCCTTCACGCGCCCATAGTTTTGTGTATCCCCCTGGATCAAAGCCCATTGGTTACGCCCCTGGTCGGAGGGCTAGCCCAATTGATCGGGGCTAACCCCTTATCCGTTCCAACAACAATATAACCCGGGTCATATGGTGGAAAGGTGTCGAAAATTGTGGGCTATTACCACACTCCACGCACGAAAATACATTTGGCAGGGTCATATAACCAGGTCGTATGGAAATTTTTTACGCCGAGGCTTAACTCCACAAGGGGCTTCACCATAATACATCTGCACCGACTGTTACATGAATACGTGTTGCGACCGGGGGCTGGGGCTAGGCCCCAACCCTTTCTCTGCCCGGAATACCATATATTGCAATTTAAATATAATTAAACACATTGCTATAGTAAGAAAAACTCGTGGGCAAGTTGTCTAGCCCGACCTTGCTAAGCCTTTCACCTGGACCAAAGGTCACAGGGTTGAATCCCGTAGACTCCAAACAATTTTGAAAAATTGTTAGCCAATGGATGGGTGCCACATGGCAGCCCATGACTAGGCCATGTGGCACCATGATATTCGTTGAATGTACGCCACGTACCAACCCTCAATTCGACCACATGTATACCCAGTTAGCACATCTGCCCAGTCAACACACTTTCCACATCAGCACACTTGCCACGTTAGTACACCTGCCATGTAAACTAGTATGGACGTGCCACGTGTCACCCTTGCAGTGGTGACACATGTCACACTCTGATTGGTCCACTTGTACCTATCCACGTCATCATCCATTGTACCTTTCCATGTCAGTTGTACGCTCGTATGGCTTATACAGTCAGTTGCCACGTGGCACTGTACGGACTATACAGTCATCAAAGTTTGCTTGTTTGGAAAAATGAACAGATCAAGATATCTTGGTCATATGACGTCCATTTGAGCCCGTTCAAGTTGAGTTGGGTTCATAACGTTGAGGCCTATGCACACGTCCGTTTTGAAGAGATTATGAGCACTTTGATTTTTAGGCCTTTCTGAGCCCCATCTTGGCTCCTGGATCCAATTTGGATCATATGGTGTGGGAGGTATTTATCTTGAGAATATAGCAAAGGATTGTTGGGTTTTATTCCCTTGTTGAGAAGGGTTTCCCAGGATATTTCTTATGTTCTTACGCATGGTATTTCTTCTTGTGATCTTGGTTATTGCAACAATTGTGAATGGTGTAGCTGCATTTGTCTATGGTTCAAGTAAAAGATAAAATTGAAATAAAACTCATGCTTGAGCCTAGCATAGTGAAAATTCAACATGGTATCAAAGCTTAGGTCTTGAAGAACCCATTGCACAAGCATTAAAGCAACCTTCCTCTCCTTTCTACAATTTCGTACGATCCTCTATGGTTTTTTGCAATATCATATGACCCTCTAGGGTTTTTTGCAATTCTGTATGGACCTCTCTTGTTTGGCAATTTTAGCACCTTAAACTTAGACGTTGGGGACAAAAATTATATAGGAGTGTACAACCTCCTTCAGTGCACCTCTAACAAGATTCATATTGCATTTACGAGCATTTTGGATTTTTGGCCCTAGGGTTTCGTAATTTTCTATAGAAATTTCAGAATTAGGGTTTTTGCAGCTCATTGAAGAAGACTTTCAGTTCACCAGTGTTCTTCTGACTTTCAAGGATTATTGTTGGCAGTCATAAGCCCAACAAAACCTAATATTGCTAACTTAGCCTAACCATTAGGTTTTCTAACCGAGTTGGCAAGGGTTTGTGAAGAATCTAAAAATATGATGAACATAACTATGATGGAAGATAAGCTTGATGGATCAAGCAAATACAGTCCCTGGAATCCAAGAATTCAGAGAGATGAAGACATCAAAGAAGAAGCCTTTGTATTCATTTCAACACTCTCAGGTATGGTTCCTACTAATGATGATACTTGGTTAACTGACAGTGGTGCCTCCAGGCACATAACCAGATTTAGAGATCACCTGACTAATCTTGTTGATAAAGAGACCAATCTACATGTTGTCCTTGGAGACGATGCCAGATATAATGTGAAAGGGGTTGGAACTTCTACTTTCCAACTAGATTCTGACATGCATCTTCAGTTAAGTGAAGTATTATATGTACCTGGGATGAAGAGGAACCTTGTCTCCATTTCTACCTTAGAAGACAAAGGCTACAAGGTTACCTTTTCTGAATAAAAATTTCTTGCATGGCACAAGGACTCACATATAAATTCTTCCAGAGTAATTGGTGTTCGAGAAAGAAACTTATACAAGTTGACCATCAAACCAGTCCAGGCCTTGTTACATGATACTATCATCTTGAGTGAGCTATGGCATAGGAGACTTGCTCACATTCATTATAGAGCTCTTCCATCTCTAGGGAAAATGGTAACAGGCCTTCCAGAGATACAGATTCAACATAAAGGTGTTTGCAGAGGTTGTTCCCTTGGCAAGAATGTCAAAGGGTCCTTCTTGAGCAGTAACAATAGATCCAAGGAAATCTTGGACTTGATACATTTAGATGTGTGTGGGCCAATGATTGTTGCCTCCCTGAATGGATATTTGTACTATGTACTCTTCATAGATGATCACTCTCAGAAAACTTGGATTTACTTCTTGAAGACCAAGGATGGAGTCCTTGCAAAATTTCAAGAATTCAAATCTCAGGTTGAGAACTTGACTAGAAGAAAGATCAAGGTACTAATATCGGATAATGGAGGAGAATACACCTCCAAGGATTTCAACAATTTATGTATTGAAGTAGGGATTAAGAGGGAGTACACAGTTTCTTACAACCCTCATCAAAATGGGGTTTCAGAGAGGAAGAACAGAACCATCATCGAGGCAACCAAAGCGATGATACATGATCATAGTCTAGAATCTACCTATGACTCTGTGGGTAGAAGCATGCATGACAACAGTATATGTTCAGAACAAGAGTCCTCACCATATTTTGAAGAACACAACTCCCAAAGAAGCCTTCACCGGAGTGAAGCCTGATATTGGACACTTTAGGATATTTGGGTGCCCAATATATTTTCATGTACCCAAAGAGAAGAGATCCAAACTAGAACCTTCAGGGAGAAAGGGTACATTTGTGGGATACAATGAATCTTCAAAGGAATATCGGATCTACATCCCTGGTCAGAGACATATTGAGATAAGCAGAGATGTTATATTTAAAGAAGAGATAGCCTTTCAAAGATCCAAAGAATCTCAGATATTGACAGTGAGAGAGTACCTTCTCCTCGTTCAATAGTTTAGAGGGAGACAACCATTATTCCAGTTGATATCCCCAGAGATATTGAAGTAGGGAATAAAAGGCCTGTATGGGCTTGACAAACTCTGCAGGAGGCAGAGGGACATGCAACCCCTCAAGGCACATCCTGAGAGAGAAAGAGACCAAAGAGATTTTTGAGCTACTTTTCAGCCATGGGCCACATTATTGATTCTGAGCCTTCTTGTCATGGATAAGCGACAGGTGAGCATGTATGCCATGATAGAAGAATATCAGTCCATCTTGAAGAATGATGTCTGGGATATTTTTCCGAGACTAGAAGGGAAGTTTGTAGTGACTTCCAAGTGGATCTATAAGATCATGTATGCAACTGATAGAAGTGTCGAGAAATACAAAGCGATATTCGTAGCCAGAGGATTCTCACAAGTAGAGGGAGTTGACTATGATGAGACATTTTCTCCAGTAGCCCGATACACTTCCATCCGTACTATCATTGCACTCGTTGCATCCATGGGTTGGAAACTATCAGATGGATGTAAAGACAACCTTTCTCAATGGTGAGATTGAGGAAGAATTTTATATCGAGCATCCAGAAGGATTCGTAATACACGATGAAAAATCTCATGTGTGCAGGTTGAAGAAAGCCCTGTATGGACTAAAGCAAGCACCTTGTGCTTGGTATGAGAAAATGGATGGATTCTTGATGAGTTTGGGCTTCAACAAGAGTGTTGTTGATCCAAACCTATATTATCATATTGTTGGTAACGAGTACCTAATATTGGTCCTATATGTGGATGACTTATTCCTCACTGGTTCAAAAAGGCTTATTGTTGAATGCAAGCAAGCATTGACTTCTGAATTTGACATGAAGGATCTAGGTATGATGCACTACTTCTTGGGACTAGAATTATGGCAGAGGATTGATGAGATTTTCCTGAGTCAAGGAAAATATACAGTGGATATATTGAAGAAGTTCAGTATGACAAAGTGAAAAGCCATGCCTACACCAATGGTGATGGATTTAAATAAAATGAATGATCCTTCTACTATTTCAGGCGAGATTGATCCACATTTGTACCAACAACTGATTGGATCATTGATGTATCTAGTTAACACCATACCTGATATATGCTATGCAATGAATGTACTTAGTCAGTTCATGAGTCAGCCGAGACAGACTCACTAGATAGTAGTGAAGCATGTATTGAGATATATACGAGGCGTAGCTGGATATGGCCTGAGGTATGCCTCCAGTGTAGACTTGAGTTTGCAGGGATATGTTGATGCAAAATGGGCATGGAGTGTAGTTGACTAGAAGAGCACATCCAGTTGTTGTTTTACCTTGGGGTCTACCATGGCTTCCTGGTGCAGCAAGAAACAGAGGTTTGTGGCCTTGAGTACCGCACAAGCAAAGTATATAGCATTGAGTGTGTCAGTTCGCGAAGCAGTGTAGCTTCACAAGCTCCTGACAGATTTATTTGATCACGAGATGGATCCTACCATTATTCATTGTGATAACCAAAGCTGTGTGAAGCTCTCTGAGAACCGTATGTTTCACGATAGATCGAAACACATTGAGATAAAATATCATTATATCAAAGACATGGTGCAGAGGAAAGAAGTACACGTGTAGTACCTTCCTACACATGAGCAGATCGAAGATATCTTCACCAAACCACTTGCTAAGACGAAGTTCGAGTACTTTCGTGAGAGACTTGTCCTGGTGGAGAATGCCTCCCTAGCTGAGAGGGTGTTGATGATTACAACTTCATGAGACATCCTCCAAGACACAGAATGAGTGAGTCAGCCTGTGAGAGAGCCCATGAGTTGGGTGTGGCCATGAGATGGGTGTGTCATTCCTCTCTGAGACTGAGATGGAACGATGTGTGCCCCTATGTGGGGTAAATATGCCCATGAGATGGGTGTGTTGATGTGTTTTCCCCTGTGTGGGATGAGAATTCCCATGAGATGGGTGTGTCGTTTGAGATAAAACGATGTGTACCCCTATGAGGGGTGAAGGTGTCCATGTGATGGGTGTATCGTTCTCCTTTGTGTAGAGAATTGAGACGAAGTGGTACTCCATATGATTCTCCTGTGATACTCAGTGAGATAGAGATTTGTTGAGTAGGACGTCCCTATGGCTGAGCACAAGTGGGTGTGCCCCTAGTGGCTGAGCACTAGTGGGTGTGTGATATCCCTTGATATATTATCTGAGAGTAATATTTACATGTAACCCTAATTGTGATGTAAAGGGTACAGGTCAGCCCCACTATAAAGTGAAAGATAATTAATGTAAAAGATAATTAATATTGTAATTGTTAATTATATTTTGAGTTATTGAGGTCGACCCTGTTGTGCCAATAGACACCACTTTTGATGTGTCCAGTCTAGTATAAATAAAGGTGATTTCCCCATTGAGGAAACACACAAGACACATGTGATTTTGGAAATTTCAGCAAGTACACATTTTAGGGCTGAAGTGCGCACCTCTCTTGGGTGCTATGTTCTTGGTTTTGGAGAGCACCCCTTTGTGTGCTAGGTCTATGGTGTGGGAGGTCTTTCTATTTAGAATACAGTGAAGGATTGCTGGGTTTTCTTCCCTTGTTGAGAAGGGTTTCCCAGGATATTTCTTGTGTTCTTGTGCATGATATTTCTTCTTGTGATCTTGGTTATTGCAACAATTGTGAATGGTGTAGATGCATTTTTCTATGGTTCAAGTAAAAGCTAAAATTGAAATAAGCCTCATGCTTGAGCCTGACATAGTGAAAATTCAACATATCTTAGGTACCATTCTCAAAATGAACGGAAGTTTCAGAGAGGCTTTCCAATATTAATAGTTTTTTTTTGCAACATCATATGTTTCTCATAATTATATTTACATTATATTACATGCTTTTGGTTTTAATGCGTTGTATATATCAATGCATTCTATATATTTAAACATTATAAAAAAAACATGAGAATATAATGGTTTTAATCTACATATACTAATAGAGGAATCACACTCAAGCAAACCAAGTAGTGGGCTTCAACTTATAACTAAAACCTCTTTCACAACATTATAATATAAATTTTGAAATAATTTTGCACAATATTGTTGTTGAAATCATTGCACTAGATAATTTTCACTATTTCAATGTTGAAATAAATGCGCTAGATCAATTTTCTCTATATTATTTCTTAAATTGATGCAATGAGACATTTTACAGTGTATCATTAGTAAAATCAATGCACTAAATTATTTTATACTATATCATTAGCGAAATCAATGCATTGAATAATCTTACACTTTATAATCACTTAAAACTATTATTTTATATTATATCGTTACTAAAATCAATGTAACTTTGATTGCTCTTGGGCATATTTTTCACATGGCACATGTTGTATGAGATCCAAAATAAATGGACACTATTGTCACTAAAATCAATGCATTGAAAAAATTTCCTCTTTATAAAAGGTCCATTCTTAAAACTCTGTTGCTATATGCTTATCTATAAGTTCTTGCCATAGAAATATTGTTACAAAAAAAAACTATTTACTTACCTGTTGAGTAATTTGCTTATTTTCACAATAAAGGAATGCAAATCATGAAACACTATCTTTCTTTAATAATTACAATTTCATTATTTCAAGTTGGATGAATAACTATAATTCCCAAAGGTGTCTAAATTTCAAAATTATGATTTTCAATGTAAGATTAAGTAACTAGCTTACATTTTTAGTCACTTAACTTACTGTACTAATTTATACCAACATAGATTTCAGTTTCACCCGCTTTTATTCTTTCATTTTATCATCAATAATTTGAATTTATTAGTTGCACTTGATTCTTTATACATCTCATTTTGTTTCTTCAATGAAAAAAAAAAACATAATGATACTCAATGTTATATAATGATTATAAACTATATCAATGTATCAAATAATGGATGGTTGTTCATATACATAAAAACCAACTTTTAAAAGAAATAAAAATTAAAAGAATTAGAATCTTTCTTTCTTAACACAAATTTAAAGATATGAATATTATTTATTATCGTATATTTTTTAAATTAAAATAAAAATATTTTCTTAATAGTATAATTGAGACAAACGTTCAATCAAAGAATTAAAAATGGATATAAGTTTGAAGTAAGCATCATATTAGTCAATATAACTTAGTTAAATTTATATCTGCTCAAATAGTCCAAATAGTAAGCAATTTAACTTACAATTACAATTATAATGGTTCCTTCTCTTCCATAGAAGAGAAGCTTCTTACTCTTATATAAACAAGGTTATGCACTAATATCTCTATCTGCTCAAATAGTCCAAATAGTAAGCAATTTAACTTACAATTACAATGGTTCCTTCTCTTCCATAGAAGAGAAGCTTCTTACTCTTATATAAACAAGGTTATGCACTAATATCTATATATGCTCAAATAGTCCAAAATAGTTTGGAAATATTATAACAAGGTTATGTGGTAAGAGCTTCGTGCAAATCGTTGACAAATATAATGAAATGTGGAAGCACAACTTATATGCATGTCAAATAAAAATGTTAGTTTAAACATATTGCTTTATATCAATTAAATAGTATCTTAGCAAATGACAAATGTTTTGTATAAAGCACAGATAATTAAAAAATATACCTAAAAATGAATATAACATTATGGTTAAATTATAATATTTAAGTTATTTTTATCATTTCATCCAACAAAGATCAAGGTAGAAAGGAATGGAAGTGAAAAACATTGTGATTATAGCTTATATGTTTCTTTTGTAAATCTCCATAAATTAATACATTTACATTATATCTTATATCAACTATAAAAAAATATTACATAATCTCAATTAGTTATATTAAATTTTTTTATTTGTAATTTAAATTATATTCTCAATTTATTATATTAAAATTTCCTATCTATAATCTAAATTATATTAATCATACTATATTATATAAAACTTTATTAATCAAAATCTTAGCTATATATTTTATAATATATTATTCATACATACATTATATTAAGATTTTG
>JZKD02S1805007.1:149779-176502 GCA_000966675.3 Picea glauca | reverse complement strand
TTGATTATTAAATCAATCACAATATTTTTTGTTATTTTAATTATTTTAACGAATATGTATACCCTTAACTTTAACTTTACAAAGAACCTCTCAACACAATGACCTATATTGAGACACATGATCATGATATATTAGAATGTCCTATATTGAAACATGTGATCATGATGTATTGAGACATATATAGCCTTGAGGATAGTTATGTGATCATAATGTATTGAGACATATATATTCTCGAGGATAGCATTTGTCTCTTTAACTTTGTGGGGTTTTAATCTTTTTATACATTTTAGGCCTGTAGAGTGTATCTTTTAGTATATAAGTTAGGTTATAGTCTATATTTTTTATAATTGTATATGAAGAAAATTATGCATTGTATAGTAAATCAATTATTAATAATATGTCATTTTCATATTATTGATGTATTAACCATTTAAAAAATAAGATGAAAATTACACCATACTAATAATGCATATTACTTGATAATGCATATTATGATATCATAATATCTGGAATAATCCTACATGGGATTATTTAAAAACCTGAAATAATCCTATCCTTAATCTTACATGTGATTGTTTAAAAACCTACCACGTCCAAAAAAAACAAAACATACGGGGACGAGATTTTACCTTACCTTGGACCAGAGCTCACGGGTAATGTAGGGTTCAAGTATTTAAGCTCAAGCTCAGAGCCATAACCAATGACCAATGTAGGGTTTGGAAACCAATTATCAGAGCTCACAACTGTAAACCAATTATCTGACCTCTACATGGCTTGAGGAAGAAAAGGCAGTGGGCTGGGCATGCGGGCAAATTTAGAGGAGAGAGCGATGGAGTTCACCCACCAGGCCCACCATGTCAATTCAAGTTTTGAATGGCGAACAACCTAATTTGATTACTCGTCCTACAAAGAGTAAAGAGATAAAAAAACTTTTGTTATGGATAAGTTTCACAAATATACTTAGGAGAAAGAGCTAGGGAGAAAGAAGAAGTATTACATTGAAGAGTTTAACCCCACTCATAACTATCAACAAAAGGTGTATATAGGGGTCAATATTTCTTGGAGATCTAAAATTCTTATTGCTCAATTAAGGACCAATTCTCATCAACTCCGTTGTGAAACAGGGCGTTGGAAAAGACCAAAAGAAAAGTGGGAAGAAAGAGTATGTATTTTATGCTCGTCCGGAAAAGTGGAAACAGAAAAACATTTCATTTTAGAATGTGAGGTCCTCAAAGACAGCGGGAAAAATTATGCAGGTATTTTGGTAGCTAGTTCTTGGGATAATCTATTCAGCAAAGAGTTTGTTGAGAAGCTGGGAGCGATTATTGTAAAACTTCACAGAAAAAGGGCCGAATACAAAAGCCAGATGGAAAAACAATCTGTCCCATAGACTATTTTTAACCTCATGGACGTTAAAAATTCTTTCCTTTAACCTCGTGAACGTTAAAAATTCTCTCTTTCTTTCTTCTTTCCCTCAATCGTCACTGTACGCCATAAACATAAAGCGGTTTATATGAGGAGCATAATGTTGTTGAGAAGATTGCTCTCCGTATCCGCAACCTATACAACATTGGCATTGGCAATATGCCGTTAGGGATCCAGAGGAAGAATCCTCTTCGTCTTCGACTGTCATCATGTATGTTCCATCTCTTTTACCATCACCATTACCTTCACTTTCAAAATGCCAAACCCAATTGCACTACCTCTATCAAATGCGCCTGTAACTATGTGGATGACATCAAAAGATATCGGCGTGGATTTGTGAGGACAGTATGTAAGGAAGCCAGATTGAAAGAGGCGCTGCCCATGTTGTTGTCACAGGCAACAGACGGCAGTTGGGATGACTACTACTGTTCGCTGCTGCAGGAATGCCTCAGCATGAAGGCTGTGCCAGAAGCCAAACAGGTGCATGCACACATCATCCAAACTGGGTTTATTTCGGGTGTTTCTATCGTCACCTTCCTCCTTACCATCTATTCTAAGTGGGGTTGTCTGGTTGATGCGCGTCGACTGTTTGACAAAATGCTTGAACGAAATTTGGTCGCGTGGACTGCCATGATTGCTGGTTATGTTCGGCGTGGGATGGACGAGGAGGCTTGGATGCTATTTTCCACAATGCAGCAAACGGGAGTACAACCCAATGAGTTTAGTTTTGCCACCGTGCTTCCAGCCTGCGCCAACTTGGCGTCTTTGCAACGAGGGAAGGTGGTCCATCAGAGCGTGATTAGATGTGGGCTCGAGTCCGATGTATATGTGGGAAGCGCCCTTGTAGACATGTATGTCAAATGTGGGAGCATAGAGGACGCGCACAATGTGTTTGACAAAATGCCCACAAGAAATTTGGTGTCGTGGAATGCTATTGTTGCTGGATGTGCCCAGAATGGGTATGTTGATGAGGCTCTTCGTCTATTTTGGGAAATGCCGGAGCGGAATGTGGTCTCCTGGAGTACAATGATTGCAGGGTATGCTAAGAATGGGCAGTTCGACAAAGCCCTGGAGATCTTCAGACAAATGCAGCTCACCGGTGTGAAGGCTAATGCCATTACGTTCTCAAGTGTTTTACCAGCGTGTGCCAACTTGGCAGCTCTGAAGCAAGGCAAGGAAGTCCATGGAGACATAATTCGGTGCAAAATTGAGGATAATGTTTTTGTGGAAACTGCTCTTGTAGACATGTATGCCAAGTGTGGAAGTATAGAGGCTGCATCCAAAGTGTTTGACAAAATCCCAAAGCAAAATGTGGTTTCGTGGAATGCTATGATCGCAGGATATGCGATGCATGGATGTGCTCAGGATGCTCTCCAAGTCTTTGAAAAAATGGTGATTTCTGGCATAAAGCCAGACCGTGTGACTTTCATTGGTGTTCTCTCTGCATGCTGTCATGCTGGCCTAGTAGATGATGGGTGGCAATACTTTCTTAGCATGGATCAAAATTATCAGATTAAACCTACAGTGGAGCATTACTGCTGTATGGTTGATCTCCTTGGCCGTGCTGGCCATCTACATGAAGCCCAAGACTTGATCGACAAAATGCTCGTGAAACCTGATGCTGCTGTGTGGATGACATTGCTTGGTGCATGTAGAGTCCACACCAATGTTGAGCTAGGGAAACATGTTGCGGAACATCTTTTTGAGTTGGATCCTACAAATTCTGGTCACTATGTACTACTGTCAAACATATATGCAGCAGCTGGTAGATGGAGTGACAAAGAAAAGGTGAGAAAATTGATGAAGCACTCGAGAATAAAAAGGATGCCGGGATGCAGCTGGATTGAGGTTAATAACAACGTGTATACCTTCCAAGTAGTGGATAATTCACACCCACAAACAGAAAAGATATAAGCAAATGAATAGGTATTTTCTGAGCAGATGAAGTAAGGGGATGCACCCAACATGATCTTTAGTGTGTATGATGTGGGAAAAAAGCGGAAACAGCATATCTTCTGCTACATAAGAAAAGCCAATTTTCAAGTTTGTGGATTTGGACATATACCCTACAAAACCTATCCTACCAAAATTTTATTGCAAGTACATTTTAATCCATCATTTCAAAGATGAACAACAACCTTGGGCGTTTTCTTGGAGATTCTATGTTAGAAAAGCCATATGCATCTTTGAATTGGTAGCCAGATATAGGTTTTCTCGGTTTTTAGAGGTCTGGTATTTGCAACTCCCGTTCATTGTTTTTTGCTTAAATTGCATGCCAGCTTGAAATTCGACAATAAACCATGCTCATCAACATAAATTTTGATGATGATGATGGTTATGTATTTTGCCAACTCTTCTTAAATGTCTTATTTACCTGGGATGCATCCCCTCTTGAGGATATAGAGTTACTCTATATTTCCCTATACCCCCACCTTCATCTTCTTGAGGATAGGATAGGATGTTTCCATTTTTTTTTAACTATGGAAATTAGTAATTTATTAGAGTGATTTAGGTTTTATTGGTTGCCATTATAATTTAAGAGTGTATCTATTGACAAATAATTCCAATATATCAATAATTTGTGACTTAGCAAAAATGGAGACATCTCACCTGGGGAGTCTACCTTTCTAATCTTATCATAACAGGTGTGTCTATAAATCAGCATGGCACTCTGCAGGAATTACCTAACCAAAAAAAATAACAATGATGCTACTTAACCACCCAAACTAAACCTATATAACTTTACCCAAAACACAAAAGTTGGGTCAAAGGCAATGTGGGAATGTCCCTCAACTTGCACAAGGAACACCCAAGCATTTCCTTTGAGGAGTATGGTAAAAAGGTCAGGCTGCTTTTATCCAAAGGGGATGTCCTTCAACCAGCGCAAGGGACACTTAGTGTCCCCATTGGGGGTGGTCGGATAAAAAAGGACATAAAACTTGTAAGATATAATATAATAAAAGTAAAATCATAATAAAATATATAATTTTTATATTTTTGCATATTCAAGCTTGTAGGGGAGGGAATCCCTATGCCCGCTCTTTATATGATGCTGAATCTCATTTCCATAATAGATTTTCAAAAGTAACATTTATTCTTGAACTTCTTTATCACGGTGCCTATCAAGCTCATTTTAAATTGGATAATCTAGAAAGATAATAAATTTTAACTTAAGAAAAAAAATAGGAGAATCATTTTAAATTGGATAATTTAGAAAGATAATAAATTTTAGTTTAATAGAAAAAGGAGAATTAAAATGTAAGTGTATGTTTTTAAAAAGAAATAGGTTGCATAAATAATGAAAATGATTGTATAATTTGAGTATTTCCATAGTTTGTTAGAATAGTAGAAATTTTTTCTGGATAAAAATTGTGATAGATTTTTTTGAATATGATTGGAAAAGACACTTCAACCTTGTTTATATAGAAGAAAAATGATCAATAAAGAAGAGATAAAATAATGGATAAATTAATAGAAATAGCAATTGAGATTAGGTATTCAATAATGGAATAATAATAGGGTTTTTAATGGGATAATTAAAGAAGTGATTAAAAAGGGGGAGATAAAAGAGGGTGTTGAGATTAGATCACAAATGATAATAATAAAGTATTAAAGTAATGGATGAAAATGAGAGGATAACAAATAAAATGAATAAAAATTATGGTAAAAGATGTTGAGATTGGGAGAAATATATAAAGGAGATAGAGAAATAGTAATCAACAAAGCCATGAAAATGATTTATAATGAGATTAAAAGAATAATAATTTATTAAAGTAAGTTGTTGGGACACATTAATAATGAAAGCAAAATGAATTTCATTAATTAATTAAGAGTGAGATTTGGAATATAATTATTAAGAGATAATAATAGAATAGCAAAAAGGTAAAAATAATTTTCGAACTAAAGTCAAAGGACTTCTTTAATTGAGAGAGATAACATTATGAAATAATAATAATTCAAATAAAGGGGATAGGTTAAATGGCCAACCCAATGAGATAAGCAGAATTCAGAGCGAAGAAGAGAAAAGATGCAAAGAGAGGAGCAGTTAGATGCCACGAAAAGAACCTAGGAATCAGAGGATGAGGGAAAGGTTGACGATGATCAGGTAAGTAAAATCTAAAAGGAGGAATCCTAATGGTCAAGGTGATGAGTGGTGGGCTTCCAGGATTGGCTTAGTTTGTGGTTGATGATGGTTGTATAAAAAAAGGAGGATGTAGAGGTCGACGATGTTTCAAAGGAATACATGGTGACTATTGATTGTTAGACATGTGGGGTGGAGGGTCATACGCCATTTGAAAGCCCATAGTGGGAAAACATGGATGGAAGTTGATGCAGGGGAATACATTTTCTCTTGCAAAGCTCTAATAACACTTGGTGCAAGAGGATAAGTGCCACCCCTTGCAATTCAAGGTAATTCACAACAAACCCTAATATGTATACAATATTAGGAAACACAGACTGTGAAAATATATGCAACAATGAACGAATCCTTCAAACATTACATCTACAAAATTTATGCATCCACCATAGTCTGCTTTTCTGCAGCACAAATAATTGGACACTACAAAAAACAAGTTTGCACTAACCCATTTTTCTTTCCCAATCATTGTCTTCCTTTAGTGCAAATCAACCTTCACACGGATCATTTCTACAATAGGGACTTGAGCATAACTTAGCGTAATGATAAATAATCTACTAAAAATAGATTTGTTGGCAACCTATGGGTTATGGGCTCATAGTGTTCCTCTGCCAGATAAGCTTACACACAAGTGAAGTAATTCTACACCATTCATATAAGAAATACAATTGAAATGCACCAAATATTACATGAAGTATTAAATCATCCAAGTTGCACCTACATGCAGAGAATTATGATTCCAATGCATGGTCTTCACACAAACCCTCTCACATAATTCTTAGGCTCATAAACATCTTCATACATGGATAACATTCGTACAAATATATATGTGATAGGAATACATAGCATTCATCTATTTCTCCTTTGTAATCGTAATCAACAAATCAACAACTATAAGATCTACAACAATGCATAATATAACAACACACATCCACAACATTCATTCACACATTACATAGGAATTTAACATGGAAACTCAAAGGTAAAGACCACTATTCAAGTTTTGGCCTCTCTCTCTCTCTCTCTCTTATTGATTTTTGCATAAAATAAGTTACAATAGCTCGATGATTGTGTATCAACTTACAAATCTTGTTGGGTTGTCAAGCCAAAAGCCATGGAAACCTCAACCATTACCTCTATCTTGTTCCTTGTGAACACTCCTTCTCTTCTTATAGCTTTCTTGAGTACACTTTGAATTATAATTATGCAATCTCTATAATGTACAATTGTTGTAATCTATGCAAACTCCCTTTCTCACAATTTGTTGGTGAAGCCATGCTAGTTTGATATAAGAGTTATACATGATGGGAGAATAAATACCTCCCAATTTGAGAAGGATGTGATGAAATTTAACTTACATCAACCATTGAATGAAAAAGTGGAGAAGGATATCAGAGTGATGTAAAGTCCAATGTTGGTGTATGTGAAGGAAGTGGAACAACGAGAACCTATGGAGCAATGGGATGAAGGAAATAAAATAAAAAATCATGGGTGCTATAGCAGAAACACTTTTGAAAGAAGAGCAGATGGGAGGTTGTCATTCCCGTAATGTTTTATATGGTGGTATGTTTTTATAAAATCCAACAAAGAACATGGAGGATGTGGCCATGAGGGAGACAACTAAGGGAAAAGTGGATAACAAGGAGAATGGTATATTTGTGCAGTCTATATAGCCAACATTGGGAATGGTGCCTAAGAGGGAAGTTGGGGTTGCAATAAGCACCATTGAGCAGAAGCTATGTAACGTAGTAAACACCAATGCAGAAAAAGAAAATGAGGTAGTGCAACCTTGTGGAACAAATTCAAAGCAAATGGAAGAAATGCTAAAAAGTGGGGTAAATGAGGAACAATGTTGGGTCAAGATATTGAAAGAAATGTTGTGGAGGTTAGCAAAAAAGATGGACAGGGGAGGATGTCTAGTATGCACCTTTTGTTATCTTACCTTTCGGGAAATATGCTCAAATTTTCCAAACAAGGGGGTATGATGTTGGAGCATCCCTGGTGTAGAAAGATATTCTACACATCCCATTCACTTTCAATAGTTTAGATGTTGTTTCCATAATATTTTCATAGATTTTATGTTGTAGCATCCCTAGTCCTGAGATGGGCTATGCCACATAAAATTTCCAAACTTGGATACCGATTTAATTTACAAAAATGCTTTGCATATGCATAGAACTATGAAAAATAATAACAAATATGCATATACAATATTATATAGGAAAAACCCATAACATAAAATAGATAATTATTCACACAATAATTAAAAAAACACATAAAGACACTTATCTTTTATAAAAATTCACCAACTACGTGAAGACCTCATACTTTCCTCCCATCCATAGACTGTGTTGCTCATAAACTCAACAACATGTCACCCCTGAGTTGGGGCTTAAACTCCACCTGGGCAAAGGAATCCTAAACCAGGCTAAGGTCTCTCCAACAACATAATTGTTCAAACTTAGGTGCCAACTCTAGCATACAACCTACATTCCTTCATTACCCACATGCTTGTTCCAACCCAGGAAGTGTACCCCTTCTTTGCTCAACGGTCCTTCGACTTCCCCACTTCCCTTTCGAGGCTTTGACAACAGGTCGAACATGAAGTCTTAGAGATATGTAGCTGCAGCTTGGCACCTTGGGAATCAATTCCCAACAGTTCTCTCACCTGGAGAGAATGCTCGCGGGCCTGACAGCCCTCCTTTTCAGCTCAATTTTCCCCAAAGTACTGGCTAAGACCAACTCCAAATATTCCCAGGTACAAGTATCGGTGATGGCAACAAGAGAGTATGCATGACAGGAAAATAGTGATGGTGAGAATGAGGAAGGAATGATTGGAAATGAACTAAAGTCCCTCGAATTTATGTGCATGTTCCCAACTTGACACTTGTCATGTTGGGAACTACGTGGACCCCACCCCTCCCACACATGGTGATACGTTCCTCAAGTTAGGAACTTAGGATATGTGTGTGTGTGTGTGTGTGTGTGTGTGTAATCTTAAAATTTATACTTTATGAATGATAATAAAATATTCCTTCGGGCTTAAGCCCCCTTAGATTATCCTCTTTTTTAGACTCATAGCCCCCCCCTTTCCCTTTCTAGTGGAGTTTTAGCCCCCCATACTCTTTATGTTTGGTTGGTCTGTAGTAGTGATGTGTTTTCATTTATATCTGAGTGTGATTACATAATACAAAGATAGACTCATTGGCCTTTTAGCTTCTGTATCTCTAGCCTAATAACCACACAGACACTCTAGCCTCAAAATACATATATACAAAGGCACGATGGCCCAAAATGTCCCGACTCACCAGCCTATATGTACATTTACATTTACATTACAATTGGGGTTCGACCTAGGGGTATTACATATGTTGTTACAGAAGATGCTACAAAACTTTCTACAGAAAAAGAGATAGCTACTACAAAAGTTGCTATGGAAAAACAAATAACCTCTCATAGTTATGGCTACAAGAGATAACTACTATAGAAGAAATATTTGGTTATAGAAGAGATAGCAACAATAATCTAGTTGAATGTGTTACATAACAACAACAATATACCGGTCCAAATTGGGAAATGATTTTTCCTGCTATGCCTCTAGTGGCATGATATGCACATACATAACTTCCTTCCCTTCAATGGTATGACAAGATGAACATTATTTTTAATAATAAAACAATGGATAATACATTATGTTAGCACTAGAAGTCACACCTAGATTGTTGTAGGTGTAAGCCTAGTATCCATCAGAATATAAATGGTTAAAACAAGTTTATACTTGAGTGGATCAACAAGACTGAGTAAGAAAGGGAGAGGGCATCAAACTGTCTGTAGAGGCATTCCATTGGGCATGGAGTCATAACAACCTACATATCAAAGGCAATTAAATTGTATACCGGATAAAGTTTTATATAATTATGGGTAGAAGCATATAGAATATGACAACAGGAAGAACATCCATCGTACAAAGATCCTTTCTGCAAACAGATTAAAGATTGCTTAAACAATAAACAATTATTTAATGGGAAAGCAACAAATCCTTTGTTGTTCATGAATCCATCAATCAATGGCAATTATGATCCTCAAAACCTGCAATATATTCAAGCAAGAGGATGACAAGAGAAATATAAAACAAAGAACACAATCTGATAAACAACGCTCATGAATCTTTAATGGCATAAATGTTGGTTACAAACAAGCCCTCGGGCTTACAAATAAGCATCCAAACTACTCCTCCAACTCTTGGATCATGAATCCAACCTCTTCCTCAACAAAACAACTCCTATATATAGTGTATCATCCTTCCTACTCTAAAGAGGTAAAATATCAAGTGGTTGCATTGGATTCCCTTTTCTCTAGGAGTTGTTACAATAAGGTGAAACATAAAATCCACCTAGCTCCTATTTTTTTGGATCTTGTCTATTGTGATAAATGTTTTTTGAAACATGTCATGTTGCTTGATTTGGTGATAGAACACATGTCCCTCATGTCCAACTACCTCCTAGGAAACCATTTGAACCCCCTCAGACAGGTGGCATCCCTCCTACAACTCAGATTTTTCAAACTGTTAGAGTTTGCAGTGCCTTTGAAAGCATGTGTTGTGAACTTTCCTGTGGGTGATGATTTCAACTTTTCTCTCAAACGACGAACTGGGTCATGCTGATTTTTGGTTAGCAAGTCCATGATATTATGATTCATCTCCACAAAAAATTTCAGAAGAACTCGGATTGACATTTAAAATTTATGATGAAAAAATGACTCCGTTGTGTACTAATTTGCTGCAAACTGTCCCAAAATACTAGTTCGCAACGCCTTTGACAGCACGCGCTGCGAACTTTTCTGTAGGTGCATGTTTACCTCCAAAATGATTCCAAACTTTAAAAAATTGCATAAGAAGTTGGGAAAAACCTTCCAGAGCCTGCTACAAATCTCTTGAAACATGAAGTAACCTTGGAGAAATCATATGAAGATGTTAAATTTATCTGAAGACCCAAAATCATCACTTAAGTTGTAATTGTATGCACAACAACAGTTGGAGTATGAACAGGCTGCAAGTAGGAGGTGAGAAAAGAAGAACATAAATCCAACTTGGATGAGGTTGCAAAAATGAATAATTGAAGCAAATCGTTGTAAAACAGAGGGTTTGCAACTCTAGTGGTTAAGTTCGTAGTGCCAGTGGTTAAGTTTGCAACACTAGTTTGTAGCGCGAATTGAACTAGGTTTTTATGAAAAGCTTGCAAGATTTTCCACGTTTGAGGAGAAAAATGTGAGTTGACAGGTTAAAACCTTGGACCTAGATAAATCTCAACTAAAAATGGTTTGATCTATCAAGAAACAAAGGGTTCACAACGCCAGTTTGCAACGCACAGTCTGCAATGCACGGTTTGTAGCACAGAGTTGTAATGGACAGTTCGCAACGTAGGGTTGGCAGTGGATAATGTTGTTGTTAGCAATATGAAACTGTAAGATGTTTCTTTGGTATAACAATATTGAAAATGGTCAGGGTTTAGGATACCAAAGTTGTGGGATTTAATTGGTGCAAAGAGTTTGCAGTGAAAAAACATGTAACAGTTTGCAGCACGGAAAAATTTATAATAGTTTGCAGCGCAAAAGCATGTAACAATTCTATCCAGTTCAATCAACCCTAAAACAACACACAATCACCAAAAAGGTACATGGTGTATCTGAATCTTCAGCTGGGGTCTCATGAACTAGATTAGGACTTAGTTGGAAGCATCCAATCCTCTTTCATCTACTACAGCCAGTTCACAGTGCCAGTTTGCAGTGCGCTTCATTCAAACTGTTAGATGTGTTTCTTGAAACCAACATGAAGAAAATGATGCCTTGACTGCGTTGAAAACAATGAGATATCCCTTGACATGTTTCGAAGGTACAATGATGAGATATTAGTGCATAAGGTACTTCTTGATACGCTGCAAACTTTTAGGTGAGTTTGCAGCAAGTAGATTGGACACTTGACTTCACCCTCAAACAATTGAAAATCACATAAGGAAACTTTTGTACATCCCTTTGAGACAAGACACATGATAATAATAAGTTTAATACCGAGGGTGTGACCAATGTTGACCCCTATTTCTTTCATGATGATGAACACTATCATGACACCAAGACTCTTGCATGGAATAAGGTCAGATTTTTTTACTCCTGAACATTTCATGTGCTAACACATTCAACACAATAAACAATGTGGTTGAGACTTAACAGTAAAACTTTGGTATAAATCAAACAATGTCATTCAAAGTATCGGATCAATCAATGCCGCTATATTATAGGTCAAAGAGATAATTATGGTGAATATGAAATGATCTAGCTACCTTTAATACCAATCAATTTGGGACCCAAGCAATGTGTTCCAACAATTTAATTGCTTGATACTCTCCAATGATTTTATAAATTGGCAACCTGCAAGGAAGAACATGTTTTGTATCTCAAGTTAGGATTTATAATGAGGAGTGGGAAGATAGTTAACAAAAGATGAGAAAATGATTTTGTTTTTATAATAATGGCCTGGGGGCTTGTGGCCATTTGTCATTGAATAATAAAATGCAGATTTTTTAGTATTAATTTTTGTTGAATGTTTTGTGGAGTATGTTTTAATTGCTCCTAGATGATTGTGATGTGTAACTCTAATATTATCCTATGTTCTACATCAGAAGTGAACCAAGAGATATATTGGCATAGGGAGAAACCTCAAATGAAATAGCACCAACTCCAGTGAGAGTGGAACAAGACAAACTTTATTATGCATAGAGGTATGATGGTGCCAACAAAAAAACCAAGGCTTAAGAAGATGAGCATGATCTAAGAAAGAACATATTCATAATAAGAGTTAGTCGTTGTAAATATATTATTGGTAATGGTAACAAATAAATTTGGTAGTGGAAAAAATGGTTCAAAAGTGAAATTTAACACATCATAAGCACCAACAACTATATAGGTGATGCAAGAGCATCCTTGGTTAAGAAAATTATCTTGCATGCATTTGAATTTGTAAATAGGTGTGGAAGAATTAGAAGTATTTTTAGGGCAAATTTCAAGACTTGGGTATATTTGTTTTTCCCTAAGTGTGCATTTTTAAAGCTCTTGATATTCACTTCACTGAATTGTGGAAATAAGGACAACTTCATTTTCAAGCACAATTGACTGTAGAAATGGAATCTGATCCGGATTTTATGAGCAGAACAAAATGAATACAGATTATTAACAGGTGCTTAACACAAAATAACAGAGATATAGTAAAACTGGTTTTCTATGCAATAATGAAATAAACTGAAAACTGTAAAATGCAGTGGAAACAAGCTTGCTAGAATGGTGGTGGCTTATCTCTGAGAAGAGATGTGACGGTTGCGCTCATTCACAAGAAAATGATTACAATGAGGCTTTAAAGGCCTTTTTACAATAAGAAGGAATGTCAAAAACCCTAGACATCCAAAAACCTAACCCTAGGAGATGAAGCACCAAAAGTCATGTGGGCCCCATTTGGGTAAGTTAGTACATCAACTTCCCGGGGTTGTAACTTTTGCATACGATCTTCGTTTTAGGCGTATGATAGCCCATTGGAAAGGTATTGTCGAGGAGATTAATTTAAGGAGAAATATCAAAGGAAATTCCATATTGCAAACCTGGTTTCCCCAAAAAACATCGTTTAGGGCCTCAAAATGGCTCCGAAAGTGAAAACTGCTAAAAATAGTAAATTACCAAAATTGCCATAAAATTGTTTTGAGCTAGTTGGAAAAGGTGGGTGGCCACCGATATCCAGCTGGATCAGAATCATGGCACAAGATGAAAAAACCTTATAGAGAATTGAATGTATAACTTAAATCATCTTACATATTTTAATTTGGATTCTTAACTTGGCATTGGCGTGCATTTTAATATTGATGGTGTGCATTCCCTCATAATTTCAAAAATATTGTCAAATGGTAGTTTTGCAAATGAATTGTGTACAAATGGAATTCAACTAGTAATGCAGATGGATATCAATAAAACTTTCAAAAATGCCCACATAACTATTATTTCGACCCTCAAACCTACAGGAAACGTTGGATCTACAGATCTACGGTTGAGATTGGTTTAATATTACAACGTGACATTAAAGTTCCAAACCATAGTCATATTTCAAACAAATAACAGGTGCATACTATAATATTTTGGGTCCGCCAAAGGTCGGGTCCACCACCATGCTTTATAAACCTCCACAATGAATACAAGTCATCTGATCTACGATTGGATCCCAAACTTAAAACAAAACTATATTGGATTTGAATTTTGGGTACGAGTCTTGTCGTTAAACTATGTGCATATACCCTCGCCGAAATGGATTATGATCATCGATCTTAGCCCTAGATTGATTCTAAACCACATGATTTCCAGATATAATAATTCCGACGTGGTAATATTTGACAGAGAATTTAGATTGAGAAAAAAATTCTGATTTTCTAAATTCAACTGCAGAATATACTTACAATTCATTCCACAGTGAATTGGATGAACTCTCGATGTGAATTTATAAAGAAAAATCAGATATTTCGCAACAAGAGATCAAATAGACATACACAGTTGGCTCCAAGGGTGAGAGTTTCCAAATGAAATTCAATTTCTTTTATTGATAATCAAAGATTTATCAATTTATTCCACATCCCAAGCTCTCTACTCTCGCCTCTCGACCCATGAACACAAGAGCCTCGATGGGATTAAATAAATTCAATTTATGTTTCTTAGATCCACTATATTTGGATCAAAACACCTTATTCAACCCTAGATCCTGTATTCTAGCCTAAAAATCAAAACAACTTCTATCTCTGTTACAAAGAAGGATTCAAAACCCTTGTTGTATTATTCGATTTGCATTTAATTAAAACAGAAAAAAAAAATTAAGAGAACCAACTCTCTTTGGTAAAGTTGACTTTGACTTCAAATCCAATGATGATTTTGTTCTTTGAGCTCATGCTCCTACATCAGACTCCTCAGGTCAAAAATATTCATGAACTCATGTTCATAAGTTCTTCTATAGTATTGCCACTTTTCTGTATGAGTGCAACAATTACCCAAGCGACATCTTCCAGTGGATGATCCTTCCACTTCACCAAGTACTCATAGTACTCTTCCCCTCTTGTCTTCTTCAACACTCTGGTATCCAAAATTATTTCCATCTGCAGCTTCTTCTCTGTAGGAATTTGTTTCTGCCACTTAATTTATTGTCCTATGTCTATCCAAATCATTTGATGATTGTTCTACTTCAGGTTCCACATAAGAATACAAATCTTCTACATTAAAGATGGGAGAGATTCCCATGTCTTCTAGAAGTTCAATCTCATAAGCATTGGCTGAAAAATTTCTCAAAATCTTGCAAGGCCCAATATTTTTAACCTTCAGTTTGTTATATGTGCCTCTAGGAAATATTTCTTTCCTCAAATGTGCCAAAACTAAATCTCCTTCTTCAAAAACAACTTCCCTTCTCTTCAAATCCGCTTTCTGTTTGTACTTGAAACTATTTTCATGTAACTGTTCTTTAAATTTTTCATGCAACATTTGCATATCTGAAGCAAAATATTCTACATTTGCACTTCTCTTCTCCATCTGTCCCAAATATCTGAGCTCCAACACTCCTCTTTGGTTCACTCCATAGACAATTTTAAAAGGACTTAACCCTATACTTCTGTTGGGTGAATCATTATAAGCAAATTCAACTCGTGGCAAAGCTAAATCCCACTGATTAAGATGTTCACTTACCAAACTTCTCAATATATTACCCAAAATTTTGTTTGTAACTTCAGTTTGACCATCTGTTTGAGGATGGTAAGTTGAACTAGAGTTAAGACGTGTTCCCAATTTCTTCCACAATTTCCTCTAGAAGTGTCCAACAAAATTAATATCTATGTCTGAAATAATACTAACAGGAAGACCATGTAGTCTTACTACTTCTTTAAAAAACAAAGTTGCAGTATGAGTTGCATCACTAGTTTTATAACATGGTATAAAATGCGCCATTTTAGAAAATCTATCTACCACAACAAAAATGGAATCATTGCCTCTCTGAGTTCTGGGTAATCCCAAAACAAAATCCATACTCATATCATCCCAAAGTATTTTTGGAATTGGCAGTGGCTGATATAAGCCTGTATTCTAGTGTCTACCTTTTTCATGCTGACAAACTTTGCATCTTCCCACAAATTTATGAACATCAGTTCTCATTCCTGGACAATGATAGAAATTACTCAACTGAGCATAAGTTTTGTTATTGCCAAAATTACCAGCAAGTCCTCCACTGTGCTTTTCCTGCAACAAATTCTCTCTCATTGAACATTTTAGAATGCACAATTTACTTCCATTGAACAACAATCATTTTTGCAACACGAAATCCATCCATGGACTTCTATCTCTCAAACCTGGATTTTGATATGCTTCATATGCTGCCTTAAAATCTGCATCTTCAAGGTACATATATTTGAGATGTTCTAATCCAAGAACACTCACCTGGAACTCCTGAAAACTAAACATTTTTTGCTCAAAGCATCTGCAACCTTGTTAGAGATTCCACTAATATGTTTTAATACAAAAGTAAAATTCTGCATGAATTCTACCTATTAGAGATCAAATAATTCATTCTAAAATTTGTTTTGATATCATATCATAAGATGATAGTAAGGTAAAGATTTATTTATAAATCTGTAAGTTTTAAAGTATATAAGATTGGCTTTAAATCTTATTATCCAATGAAAAAATGATGTGGCATCTCAAAATATACCAAAAAGCAAATTTTAGCTTTCACCAACTAAATGACTTTTTCACAGTGTAGTAAGCCAGTGAAAGTATCCCTTTTCACCTGCTAAATGACTGTTTTCACAGGTAGTGAGTTGGTGAAAGTGCAGGTTTTTCAGCTGATAAACTGCCTTGGAAAAAATCAATTTTCTGAGCTGTGGAGAGTTTGTTTTATACGCTCAAATAGTTGATTGAAAACTAGACATCCTAATATTTCCAATGGTACTTTCAAATCTTCATTTAGAGCTTGAGAAGGTAGTCAGAAGTTCCCCACAAGATGAGGCATCATTTTCAGAAATTTTCCAAAATGTATGATTTTGGTCAAAAGGTCAAATTCGACTTGGTTGAGTTTATTAAGGAGATTATGATGATGACTAATCATATATTTTATCAAATATCATCCATGAGTGCAGGTGGCACTTCATTTGATCAATAGAAATATTCAAGAGATCAAATCCTAAAATGTAGGAATATGACTAGATTTGGAAATTTGGATTTTCTTGTTTTAGTCACCTTCTTGGGAGACAGATTCTGATCATCTAGAAGAGTACTTTTAGAAACTGAAGGAGGTTTTTCATAAGCATGGGCGGATCTTCAATAAAATCTCTCAGTTTTCCAAGATCTATTGTGATTTGTGAAATATAGGTCAATCTTTGAGCATCATATTTCCAGAAATTAAATACTCTGTTTTTCCTATTTTAGTCATTGTCTTTAAGGACAGATTCTGATGAGTTTGAATACTATTTTTATAAATTGAAGGAGGTTTTTCATAATCACGGGCGGATATTCAATAACCTCTCTCAGTTTTCCAATATTTTTTGTGATTTGGAGGATATAGGTGAATCTTGGAGCAACATTTTTCCATAAATTTCTGTCTTTTCCAGCCACCTCACAATTTCAAATTTGAGATAAGAAAAGAGGTTATCAGATCCATCTTTGGAGGATCTTGAAAATAATTTGTAAAGATTATTTAATCTCATAGATGTAAGAGGCAAAGGGGTTTGATTTTGGATACAAGGACTACACTATATTGTAAACAACATTTTCATATGATAATACAAATCACCGTTTTCTCTCTCTATTGATGTCAGATTTCACCTTTCCTTCTATACTCTTATTCAAGTTTTTTTAACTACAATATGACTGTCATCTCATTAGTCAATTCATAACTTGATTAATAGTTGCTTACATTGTTTATTAAACCCTACATTGTGTATCTGGTTTATAAGCATTGATTTCTTCACCCACTTTAAAGCTACTATCTAATTATTGATCCTTGAGAGCACTAATACATTTGATTATCCATTTTGACTGTCTGATGCCACACTGTAGTTGAGTTATCCCATTGATCCACACATACAAAAAACACAAAAACAATTTTACTTTAAGTTACCAAGCATCTTTGTCTTACAACCACAAAGAGTTTCTTGAAGTGATAACAAATTGGTGCCTTTGTTGGGGAACAGAAGACTGAAGTTGAAGATAACTTCCCTGGGAGACGACATAGATCCAGCTTTGATGATAGACAAAGTCTGGAAATTTTCTTGGTTGTAATCATATATTTGGTGACTCCATGAAGGATGGATTCAGTGGCGACTCCATAATATTCAAATGTCAAAGGTGTTTGCAGCTATTTTGGCTCGGAGGTTTGCACCTCTTGACTTCTCAATAGTTCCTGGTTTCCCACATCTAGTTCCTTCTATAGATATTTGGGGAGATCATCTTCCAAGATTTGCAGAAAAGAAAGAAGACAATCCTTCAGATCATCTCATCAGATTTCATCAATGCATGGTTCAGTTAAATATTCATGATGAAGATGTGCTTATGAAGATGTTTACGTATTCGTTGGAAGGTGATGCTCGCAAATGGTATAGATATTTACCTTATTCTAGTATATATTCTTTAAAAAAAATTCATACAATATTTCATCATCGATGGGAAAGGTTTTTCTCTCAGAAATTTCTTCTTGAACATTGTTGTGAAGAATTTATGTTATATGATAAAGATGCAAGTTTTTCTACTTCATCATCTTCTCATTATTGTACATCTGAAAAGTTAATTATTCCAATTACAAAACATACAGATCAACTGTCTATTAGTCAAATAAAACTTACAACCAATGTAGGCAGCCATCAAATTTCAGATTTACAGATCAAGGGAAATCACAATAGATATGGGGACAAAGATGATGATTAGATTTTTAAGTTAGTGTGTGACAGTTCTAGATCTACAACAAAGGCTGAGTTACTTACATTCAACACTGAGATTAGTGAGAGTAGCCAGAAGCTCCAACAACATTTCAGTTCTCAGTTGAAACAACAAGAGTACCATTTTTCTCCTTATAAACATGTTGTTTCAAATTATGGTGGAGAACAAAGTGATATTTTTCAAAATCTTTTTCAAAATCCTATTGTTGTTAGCTCTATGCATAAAAATTCATCTCTTCCATTAGGATTTGATAATGATTTTCCTATATTCGACCAATACAGTGATAAGGAAGAAAATTTTGAGATTTATGAAGACTTTTTTACAGGAGAAAATATTTCTCATCATGATCAAGAGATCAGTGAAGGCATCAACCAACATAATTTCAGCTTTTAGTTGGAACAACAACAAAGGGAGGTATTTCTTTGGGGATTTATTGACCCTATTGCTAACTACTTGGAGTTTATGAGCAACATAAAAGTCAAGATATTTTTGTCAGATGATGGTTGGTTCTGCCATCTTTTCAAACTATATTTCTGCATGCTATGGTTTCCTTTCTTTTTCGAATTCAGATCAAAGAGGTTACCAATAAATCAATTTCTTTCTTGGCTGCATTGGAGATTTAGTTTTACTTGATCAATTTGCCCCTACTGATTAGAAGTAGGAGTAGGTGTGAGAATAATCTCCTCATACAAGCAGCTAGATCACGTTCAATGGTTGATTTCTGAAATAAGCAGGCAGACTACAACAAACTACATACAGTTTTCAGTTTAACAGAGGATTAGGTGAAAAACGCCAGATGTTTTCTCCAAAAATGAACCAGTCAATTTGTTTCATTTTTAGTGATGGCATGGTCATAAATAGAGTTCCATACAATTTTTTTTCGAAATTCAAGTATCAAAGTATAGGATATATTTTGTTATTTCTTATAATAAATCGATTGTCAAAAGATATTTTCAAAAAATTGAAGAAAATCTTTTCAATGGCTAATCTTTGTTTTGAAGCTGAAGTTAGCTGGTGAAAGTTCAAGGTTTCAACGGCTAAATGACATTTCCAAAAACTAGTGAGCCAGTGAAAGTTCAGATTTGGTTTTTTTCTCCAGCGCCTTAAGAACCCAAAAAGACATATTGTACACATGTCATGTAATCATGATGGCAATTTAAAGAGAGGCACAGGAACGGTTACATGTTTTCACCATGTCTTAGTGGAATATGATGATGGATTTGGTCATATATTCCGTGTGTCTGACGAAGGACAGTTTTAAGAGTGGTGAATGATATGATCATTATTACATCAAGACACAAGATCATTTTCACTAGTGCCAACACCTTCTCCATTTAGAAAAGTTCTCTGTGTTAACCATGTACAGATCAACCTGTAATTATTGCATGATGGGAAGAAAGTGAGGAGGACCACTTCTGCGAAAGGAATTAGACAACAAGTTATTTCCAGATGAGTCCTTATTTAATAATTGTTGTGAGAAATATGAATTGCATTCTAAAGTTGAAGATCTAAATAGAGAAGAATTTTTTCCTCACAATCTACATCAGTTTTCAAAGGATCTTCGTTGTGATGTGCTTCCTCATAAACATGAATTAGAAAAGAGTAATGAAGAGCTGAAAGATTTCTTATTACCTCTATTTTTTATTTTAATGAATCTAAAGAATTGGTTTCGTTAGCTACACATGGATATGATCATCTTTCCATTGATCCAATGTTCGTTGAAATAAGTGAGATTAGCCCACATTTTTCTGATTTGCAGACACGGGAAGATTGCAGCAGATACAGAGAGAAAGATGATGAGATGAAAAGTCCAGATCAACAATTCATCATGCTTTCTTCTCAATCAAAGATTAAGCAGTTTGTATTTAGCATTGAGATCTCTAAGGGAAATGAGCAACTTGATTATTTTTAGTTGATTGATTTAATGAATAAACAAGCAGGTTACAGGTTTGCTACAGGTTTTCAGATAATCGTAAAGGATAAATGACTCCATGCCCAATACTAAAGGCACAAGGTCGGTCGGGTTCTTGGAAACCTCACAAGGAGGTCTCCATCCCAGTTGGAGCCAGATGTTAGAGATCAAATAATTCATTCTAAAATTTGTTATGATATCATATCATAAGATGATAGTAAGGTAAAGATTTATTTATAAATATTTAAGTTTTAAAGCATATAAGATTGGCTTTAAATCTTATTATCCAATGAAAAAATGATGTGGCATCTCAAAATATACCAA
This sequence comes from Picea glauca, assembly GCA_000966675.3. Taxonomy (NCBI): domain Eukaryota; kingdom Viridiplantae; phylum Streptophyta; class Pinopsida; order Pinales; family Pinaceae; genus Picea; species Picea glauca. The sequence continues at coordinate 155,713 of JZKD02S1805007.1, read as the reverse complement.
AAAGAAAATTTTAGCTTTCACCAACTAAATGAATTTTTCACAGTGTAGTAAGCTGGTGAAAGTCTCCCTTTTCACCGGCTAAATGACTGTTTTCACAGTGTAGTGAGTTGGTGAAAGTGCAGGGTTTTTAGCTGATAAACTGCCTTGGGAAAAATCAATTTTCTGAGCCGTGGAGAGTCTGTTTTACACGCTCAAATAGTTGATTGAAAACTATACATCCTAAGCTTTCCAATGGTACTTTCAGATCTTCATTTAGAGATCGGGAAGGTAATCAAAAGTTCCCCACAAGATGAGGCATCATTTTCAGAAATTTTCCAAAATGTATGATTTTGGTCAAAAGGTCAAATTCGACTTGGTTGAGTTTATTAAGGAGAATATGATGATGAATAATCATATATTTTATCAAATCTCATCCATGAGTGCAGGTGGCACTTCATTTGATCAACAAAAATATTCAAGAGATCAAATCCTAAAATGTAGGAATATGACTAGATTTGGAAATCTGGATTTTCCTGTTTTAGTCACCTTCTTGGGAGACAGATTCTGATCATCTAGAAGAGTAATTTTAGAAAATGAAGGAGTTTTTTCATAAGAATGGGTGGATATTCAATAACCTCTCTCATTTGTCCAATATCTATTGTGATTTGGAAAATATAGGTCAATCTTTGAGCACCATATTTCCAGAAATTAAATACTCTGTTTTTCCTGTTTTAGTCATTGTCTTTAAGGACATATTTTGATGAGTTGGAATACTATTTTTAGAATATGAAGGAGATTTTTCATAAGAACGGGCGGATATTCAATAACCTCCCTTAGTTTTCTAAGATTGTTTGTGATTTGGAGGATATAGGTGAATCTTGGAGTAACATTTTTCCAGAAATTTCTATCTTTTCCAGCCACCTCACAATTTCAAATTTGAGATAAGAAAAGAGGTTATCATATCCATCTTTGGAGGATCTTGAAAATAATTTGTAAATCTTATTTAAGCTCATAGATGTAAGAGGCAAAGGGGTTCGATTTTGGATACATGGACTACACTTTATTATAAACAACCTTTTCATATGATAATACAAATCACAGTTTTCTCTCTCTATTGATGTCAGATTTCACCTTTCCTTCTGTACTCTTATTTGAGTTGTTTTAACTTCAATATGACTTTCATCTCATTATTCAGTTCATAACTTGATTAATAGTTTCTTACATTGTTTATTAAACCCTACATTGTGTATCTGGTTTATAAGCATTGATTTCTTCACCCACTTTAAAGCTACTATCTGATTATTGATCCTTGAGAACACTAGTTCATTTGATTATCCATTTTGACTGTCTGAATGCCACACTGTAGTTGAGTTATCCCATTGATCCACACATACAAAAAACACAAAAACAATTTTACTTTAAGTTACCAAGCATCTTTGTCTTACAACCACAAAGAGTTTCTTGGAGTGATAACACTACCCATTTAGTATGTTTCTGATTTAATTTATCGTGCTTAGTTATGAACTACAAAGCGTGATTGTCATAATATAAAACAAACTCTTTAGGCATAAGGTAATGCCTCCATTTATTCAAAGCTTGGATCACTGCATACAATTCTAACACAAGTGGAGTATTTTTGTTTTTCCTCATTCAGTTTCTCACTGAAATATGCAATTGGCCTGCCATCTTGACTCAAAACGTTTCCAACTGTTGTCCTATTGGAATCACATCTAACTATAAATATTTTGTTTAAATCTAGGAGGGTTAAGATAGGTATCTCAGTAATATTTTCCTTCAACAGTTTGAATCCTTTTTTTGCTGCCTTTGTCCATCTAAATGGTTTTTTTTCTTTCTTCGTAGTTTCTAGGATTGGAGCACAAATACCACTAAAGTTTCTTATAAATTTCCTATAGAAACTTGACAACCCATGAAAACTTCTAACTTCAAATATGTTTCTTGGAGATGACCACTCTTTAATTTATTTCACTTTCTCTGGATCCATCTTTAATCCTTCTTGTGAAATCACAAATCCTAAATAAACCAATTATGTTTTCATAAAGAAACATTTCTTCAAGTTTATTAAGAGTTTCTCTTGATGTAGTTTTTTCAGAACCAAATTCAAGTGCCTAACATGTTCTTTTCTGGTTTTACTAAAAACAAGAATATAATCTAAATAAAAAATGACAAATTTCCCTGTGAATTCCTTAAGTAATTTATTCATAAGTCTCATGAAAGTAATGGGTGCATTAGTTAAACCAAAAGGCATAACCAACCACTCATATAGTCCATTGTTTGTCTTGAAGGTTGTTTTCCATTCATTACCTTCCCTCATTCTAATTTGATGATATCCACTTTTCAAATCTATCTTTGAAAAACATTTGGCACCACTTAAACAATCCATCAAATCATCCATTTTGGGTAAAGGAAAACGATACCTGATGGTGATTTTATTTATGGCTCTAGAATCTGTGAACATTCTCCACTCTCCTCCTTTCTTCGGACTCAATACTGTAGGTACAACACATGGAATCAAGCTCTCTCTGAACATTCCCTCATTCAACAGTTCTTGCACTTGTTTTCTAATCTCTTCATTCTCTGTTGGAGTCATTATGTAAGTTGCTTTGTTTGGAAAAATAGCTCCAGGAATCGGATCTATATGATGACTAATATTTCTAATAAGTGGTATTTCATTAGGAAAATCATCAACTACAATATCCACATACTCCTCTAACAAGTTTTGAACTTCAATAGGAAATTCATCTATTCTTATGTTGGTCAAAACAGTCCTAGGTTTCCCAACAACAACAAGTCACTTACCTCTTCATCTTTCACATGCTTCAGAAATTCCTTTTCTGTGACCAACAATACTTTTGGACTTGTCTGCTCTTTTTCTCTTTTTCTCTTTCATCCTTAAGAGGAATAAGAGTATGCCTCCTTCCTTCCTTCTCAAATGTAAAGGTATTCTCTCTGCCATTGTACACCACATTTATGTCATATTTCCATGGTCTTCCCAACAACACATGACAAACATCCATCGGAATGAAATCACATAAAATATGATCCTTATAATTTCCAATTTGGAAATCAACTCTACATTGTTCATTCACCAATACTTGATGCCATTTTTGCAGCCAAGAAACTTTATATGGTGTAGGATGCATCTCCTTTTGCAGTCCTAACTTCTCAACCATTTCCACATAAACCAAATTATCAGTACTACCATTATCAATAATCAATTTGTAGCACTTACCTTTTGATTTGCACATTGTTCTGAACATATTTTTCCTTTGTGCCGGTTCATGCACTTCCTTGTTTGATTTCAGTAAAGTTCTCCTCATCAATAAGGCTTCTCCTTCCTTTGGAACTTCAACATTGTCCTCTAGTACTCTTGGTTCATTTTCATCTTGTGCAATTTGGACATTTCCTTGTCTTGCAATATTCTCTGGACAATCCCATTACATATGGTTTGTCTTACCACATGTGTAACATCTGACCTCATATCCTCTACCTCTTCCTTGGCCTCTCTGAAAAAAACCTTCTTCCTCTGAAGTCTCTCCCTCTTCCTCTTGAGGATTGTTCTTGCTGATTTGATGTATCAACTTCTTCCTTCTGAGCTGAAAACTTATTCTCCCCAGCTTGTTGTCCCTTACCTCTGTAATCTTGACCTTTCCCTTTTCTTGAATTATGTCTTCTATTCAATTTCTCTTCCACCTTTAAGGAACATTGGTATGCCTCCTCCATTGTATTTGGTGATAAGAGACTCAATTCATCTTGTATTTCTAATATAAGACCATTCATATAACTTTCTACCTTCTCTGAGCTATCCTCAATATAACTAACTCTAATATTCACTTTTTAAAACTCTCTAGTGTACTCTCTAACAATTATCAATCTTTGTCTTGGATTTTTCATCTGTCTATACAAGGCAAGCTAATAGTCTTTAGGCAAGAATTTACCTTTTAAATTTGAAACCATTATATCCCAACTTTTGATTGCTTGTTTGTTATTCCTTTTTCTCTCTACTTGAACACCATCCCACCATAACAAAGCATGGCCCTTCATCTTTGTGACTGCAAATTTTACCTTCTTTTCATCAGGAACCTCATCATAATCAAAATGTTTGTCTAACACATTGATCCAATCAACCAATTCTTCTGGATTTAAGCCTTCACTATATGAAACTATCTCTGTTATAGACTTTGAACTAGCTCCCATAAGTTCTTTTAATAATTTAAGTCCAAGTTTCTCTTCTGTCACTTCTTCTTCTTTTGTATTATCCTCTTGCTCAACTTCACTGACATCACCTGCTTCATGATATCTTCTCCCAACATTTATTATGGATTCAACTTCTGCACACAGATTTCTCATTTCCTCCATCACCTCTGCATTTGCAACTGGTATGCTTCCACAACCTCTTCTACCATGTCCTCTTCGAAACTAAAATTCCATTTTAGAATGTAATAGATTCTTTTGAGAATTACTAAAATCATGAATTTCTCTTGCTTCTATCACTGGAAGAGGTGAGAAATAAATTCTCCCTTTCATACACATTCAATAATCAAAATTTCCTTCTCTGATACCACTTAACGTAGATGGATATCAATAAAACCTTCAAAAATTCCCACAAAACTATTATTTTGACCCTCATACCTACATGAACCATTATATCTACAGATCTACGGTTGAGATTGGTTTAATATTACAACACAACATTAAAGTTCCAAACCATAGTCGAATTTCAAACAAATAACATGTGTATTCTATAAGATTTCAGATCCACCAAAGGTCGGGTCTGTTAGCACTCTGTAATTTTCCCAAGGCTATGGAGGCAATCATAGAGGTAACATCAAAACCACTTTGAGTCTTGGATCTAGCCCTACAAGACTCAGAGATGGATCTCTATGTCTGATATAACCTTGTTTGTGTATGGATCTTAGGCTAGCTATGCAAAATAGGATTTGTTTTAGATTTGAGGTGTTTGGCTGAAGGACTTCTTTAGAATCCCATTGAGCTATGGGGTCTGTGTTAATTTTGAGATTAAACACAGGTCTATAAGGTATCTTCACAGGGAAAGGTAATGCAGACGTTGGATCCCTTAAAAATAAAATGATGTAGAGCAGGAACAAACAAGATAATTAATTACAACAAAAAATAATTTAAGAATTTCTTTGTTGTAATATCAGAGGAAAACATTTAGATTTTCAAAATCACTGCATAGAGTATCATAGATAAATTTTGCATTAAATCTCCTTTTGAAAATTAGAAAGAGAGAAACATAGTGATGACTAAGTAGAATCACATTCAATGAAGAAAGAAAACTTCACCAATCGTCTACACACAGGAATCCTGTGAAAAATTCCCTTTGTATTCCTCGTGAATCGGAAAAATATTACAAAGAATAGCTTTCTTGGGTAGAATAAATCAACAACCCCTTCCCATTTGACTCATTACAACATATAAAAAATACTCTCCCAGGGCTCAGGAGGTCGAATTCAACCACCTCGGCCAAAAATAACAACAAATCCCCAAAAATATGGAACTGAAAATTTGGCCGAATCTGCTGAAAATAGGGGTGCACTCAGACATTTGTTTCTCCTTAGAAGTGACAGTTGTGCATAATATGGACTAGGTTATTGTATATGAGCATGTTTTGGACAAAAACCTCCTTTGTTTTCTCCAAATTCTTCTCCAGCTCGCCGAAAAATCTCTCGCAAAATCAGGACTGAAGCATGAAAAACCAGAAACTGAAAAAATGAGGCTGAAATATGGCTTTGATTCTCCCAAATGGTGGCACTTGTGAAAAAAATGAAAGACATTTTTGTTCTTCAACCCGTTACGGAGAAAAACCTCTCTCGTTTTTTCAAAATTCGTTTTCGTTTGCCCGGAATCCTTCCCGAAAAAAGACTGGTTGAACTGGAAAAAATGGCAGTTTTGAGTTTTTTGGGTGAGCGGTTT
>JZKD02S1805007.1:128782-149769 GCA_000966675.3 Picea glauca | reverse complement strand
GATTAATCCTCAATGGGGATTAATCCAATAACAATAATGACATGATTAATCCACAATGGGGATTTAATCCAATAACAAAATAATAATAAGAATGCTCTTCGCAGTTACATTATTTTAACAGTTCGGTATGTAAATAAGAATGGAGACATTGAGGATACAATCCATCAATTAATCCTTGATTTGAGAGAACTATAGAATGAGTTATTTGAAACTAAGACCAAGCATGAAATAACAATTTCTCTAATGAGGGAGTTCATCGAACAATGGTTAACAAAGGCCTTAGTTAAGATAATCGAGATATATCAGAAAGAAGTAGTTACATCAATTATGCCACCTCCAACACAACAAAATCCTACAAAATATTCCACAACAAGCAAATGCTAGTTTGAAATTTCCATCACAGTAAGTCGAGTAGTCACCCTATTCTTGCTTTCACCACTTTTTTCTTCCTCGGTTAATTGTCATTTTTCTTTTTCTGTTTCTAGAATCCGTGAAACCAAAGGATTACCCCTAACTACTTTCTTTTTTCTTCCAAGTCTCTCTTCATTTTATGGTCCGCGGGAGCCCTATCCCAGTCCTCTTTGAAGGACAAACACAATTTACTTTTTTGAAATCTCAAACACTATTGTTTATTTTTATAAAGACACCTATTATTTTTTGAGGTTCCCAGAGAACTATTTGGGACATTAAATTATTAATCTCTCAGAATTTAAGTTCTAAGCATGAGATTTCAAATGTGTGTCGATCAAAATATTGTTTTCATTTAATGGAATGGTCATTTAAAGTTCTCTTCCATATGCAGTCCATATTTCCCTTTCCCGTGTTGAATATTTTGTCTTACTCTGATGAATGTTGTGATAGAAATGTAATATTATGATACCGTATACTCTTTTTGTTACAATATTGTATTATAGTGTAAATATTTTCTTTATGTAAGATACCTAATGCTTTCTCATATGTTGTTTGCATGTGAATATTTATTTCAATAATAAACCTGGTCCTCTCTCAAGAATCGTTTATGTTATTGCATGTTATTTAAAATAGAGGAGTACCACCTCTTTAAAAATGTACGGGGATTTTTCCTCCTCATGTTGTCTTAAAGACCGTAAGACAATATTTCATATCAACCTTTTTGGTGACCATGCTATGGAACTAAACAAAAGGCTAGTTTCACATACCATAAATTTGGATGGCTCTACCAGAACCCAACCAACCCCGAATACAAGTTTGACCTAGAGATTAAAGAAGTATAGTGCACCAGTTGTATGACATAACAATTAAAATAGAGAGGAGTTGTGAAGAACTCGGAAGAACCTGGGAATTTCTTGCTCAAGAAGAAGAAATAGCAATAGCTTTGAGACAAAGAAGACAATTGTAAACTTAAAAAAGTTGGAATCATACAAAGGTCCATTAACAAGAAGTAAATTTAAGAAACTTGATATTCACCAAGAAATTAAAGTTTTAAAATATGAAGTCAGTGGTATCATAATCATGGGTGTCTGAGAAGAACAAAGAAATGAAATCCCCAATGAAGAAAGACAAAGAAACAAAAGACAAAGAAACCCAATAAGGAGAGCTAGGTCTATCCCACTCAATTTACGAGGAGAACAACATCTGTTGCCAACTCTACCTCAAGGAATTTTACCTGTCTTTTCAAGTGATGGAGTTATGGATCCTAAAAGGAATATGGATTAGTTCCTTAGTATTTGTGATATTCAGTTGATTGAACATGATGATGTGATGGTTAGAGTCTTTATGCAAACTTTGATACACCGAGCCTATGAATGGTATCTTTCTCTCCCATCTCAATCAATTGGTTTGTTTGATGTTTAGAAGATATGTTCATGAGTAGATATGCAAAACCTATTTCCTATCAAGACATTAAATTAAACGATTTTTCAAGACATTAAATTAAATCCCAGATGGTAAACACCCAAATGATCCTGATATATCTGGATGTTACAAGAATTCCATGCCATCAATTGTGAATTATGCATTAGGAGCTTCACAAATAAACACATTAAATGAATCAATCCAAAAAGAAATATAAATGGAAGAATACATGTTAGAAACTCATGCTCATCCTGAGATTATTCTTGGAAAAGTGTAAAGACAAATGACAAGTCTATCAATATCACCTCGGGGACCATCCACCTATAAAAGTTATGAAAATAAAGCAATTGGGGGAGGAATTCTCCAAGGATTCCCCCCTAATGTGAGAAATGATCCTGGAGTTTCTCAAGAAACTAGACAAACAAAAGAAATTTCTCAGATGAGCAGAACTATTCGACAAATGAAGAATGAGATAACTCGGCTCAAGAGGAGAGAGAATCTCATTTTGCCACATCAAAATATGAGAGATCCATTACCTTATGAAAATGGAAGAAATGATAGAGATCAAATAATTGAATATCATAGACCAAGATCACCCATAGTCCCAAACCCAAATGTTGTTATGCTAGAAGAAATTATAGAAGAATAAAATTTTGAGCCCTTTGATCAAGAAATAATCAATGATCAGGATGAAGTCTTAGAATCAATCCAAATGGAAGAAGATTCATCATCTTTTCATATTTTTGATGAACAAGAAGATTATGAATATTCACAAGAAAATGTTGTTCAAACCATAAATCAAGAAAATAAATTCAACAGGGGAACAACTAGAAAAATAAAAAGAAAAAGTCAACATTCCAGAGCCAGCAAAACAAAAACCAGTTTTTAATTAGATGAAGACTTTGTTGCAAATGAATTATAATTTTGTTGATAAATTAACTAAGCTTTGGATTACCTTGTCATTTATGGAGGTAGTTAAGATACCCTAGTAAAGAGAAAGTATTTTAAAGATATTGGATGAGACAAATTCAAGAATAGAGGTAGTTGTGATGAACACAAGACAACAACAAAATATCACATCAGTAATACCAAGAGGAAAGGTACCACCATTTTATATATTTTTAGAGAATCATGAATTTACACTACATAATTTTTTGGTGGATAGTGGAGCCACTAACAATATCATTCCATGATCAGTAATGGAAGCTATTGGAATGGAATGTACAAAGTACTGTGAATATGGTGAAAGTATATATGCCATTGAATCAAGAAAAGTTCCAACTTATGGAGAAATTAAATATTTTGTGTATGGATTATTGTAGCACCCCACATTACAATATTATTTACTATCATAGTAGTTGATCTGCCTCTAGCATACAATGTTGTCCCGGGAAGAGATTTGTGCTCATTGATTGAAGGATACATAATGAATGATGGGAGTTGCATGATGCTCCCAAACAAATATGGAACAATGATCAGAGTTCCTCAAGAACATAGAAAACCAGTATCATTTAAGAAAAAGGAAACTGAAATGATGCAGAACTATGTAGATGTTGGAATTGGGAATTATGTTGTTTTCAATACAGAGCAACTAAATTTACTTAAGCAAAATGAAAAAAATATTTCCAAGGTTTCTGGAAAATGTCATTTGGTGGTGCTTGCTCTAAGTCTAGAACTGGAGATGGTATTGATTTCAAAAGTCCTAAATCTTGCATTTACCCACTTGCAATCATATTAGAGTTCCCTTGTACCAACAATGAAGCAAAGTGTGAAGCATCGATTCAAGGATTGGCCTTGGCCCTTGAAATGAAAGTAAAATATCTGGTGGTGACTGGTGATTCGAAACTGGTTATCAATCACATCAAAAGAAGATATAGAATCAAAAAATAAATATTGAAACATTATGCAAGGAGAGTGTGTGAAACCATAGAATCTTTTAATTCTTTCAATACTTCTTTTGTTCCTCGAGAAAAAAATAAAAAATATGATTCATTGGCAATGGTGATATCCCTTTTCAATATAGATGATTCTCATAATCAAAATACTTTTCATGCCAAAACAGTTTTTTGACCTTCAATACTCGATAACCAAGAGTATTGGAACGTTTTTGAAAATGACGAGCACATTGCAAGCTTTCTTACAGACCATGAATCAACATTATTTGATGATTCAGAACAAAGCCAAAATAGTCAAAAGGAATTTCATGATCAAAGTGTTATGGTTCTTCCAAATAATTGTCAGCTTGGAATCTCTTTTTACAAGAGATGACCAAACAAACACCATGCACTTAATTGAGGAACCTTCTATTAGAAAGGTTCAAGAGACATGGAAAATCAATATCAATGCATCTGAATATCCAAAATACATAAATGTTGGTACTAGTTGTACCACTGAAGACATAGAACAATACACTCTTATTTTCAAAGAGTTTCAGGACATTTTTTCTTGGAGTTATGATGATTTAAAGGAATATGACAAGTCTATATTCCAGCATGTTATACCACTCAAAGAAGGATCAAAACCTTTTAAGCAAAAATTAGGAATAATAAATCCCAAATTGAATCCCTTAGTAAAAATGTAGTTGGAAAAATTGAAAAAATTGGTATAATTTTTCCAATCAAACATTTAGAATGGATTTCGAATCCTATGGTAGTTAGAAAAAAGAATGAATAAATTCATCTTTATGTTGATTTTAGAGATCACAATCGAGAAAGTATCAAAGAAAACTACCCACTCACAAACATGGATATGTTATTGCAACAGGTCATTGATTATGCACCGATGTATATGCTTGATGTATTTTCTGGGTACAATCAAGTCCTTATGGCTGAAGAAGATAAATCAAAGACTCCACATTCATTACACCATGGAGAACATATGCTTATGTTCGTATGATGTTCATTTATAGTTTTAATGTTATGATTGAATGTTTCATTTACTTTATATTTTGTATATATGAATGTTGATCCAGAATTGGATCCAAGAGGCTTCCCAAGTCCAGAAAAGGCTCAAAAATGAAAGTTCTTGGAATCAGATAAAACCAATTCCATTGCGACCGGCTCGTCGCGCTGATTTCAGCCATATATTTACTTTCTCAAACAGGCTCCGTATGCGAGAGTTATCACACTATGATCAGATTCTCAAATAGCTAAAAAGTCAAAGGTGTCAACTAGCAAAAGGTCAATGTTGATGTCATCATGACATCACCAAAGCTATATAATGATGCTGATGTGGCAGAGACATGTGGCAGAACTGCAATAGTTGACTGCGCAGATGACAAACCCAATCAGAATTGGACACATGGTGAATATTTGGGCAAATGTGGTGGTGCCACGTGGCCCAGGCATAGGCAGCCACGTGGCACCCAACCATCAAACATGTCACGAGTTAAAAATGTTTTGGGGGTCCATGGGTTTTGAACCCATGACTAACCAACCAAGTCAAGTGCTTTGAGAAGAGCCCTAACAGCAACGCACCATATATGTACCTTATGTATATAAGCCACAATATAATTATTTAAAATGCATGTTGTAATATGGTGGAAAAGGAGGGGGCTAGGGCTAAGCCCCAACCCATGGTTGCATGTGATAACGTGACCATAGATCAACAAAAAAGGGGCGCATCCCATAACCACCAGAGCACATATAAAGGGGAGGTTCCATTATATGTGCGCCAAAATCAGGTGCTAGCGCAATCTTGGGGCCAATGCTTAGCCCTTTCGGCTAGCGCTTGGCCAAATTTACTGCATATGACTAGTTTAGAGGGGGCGTGCACCACCTTTTGGGGGCTTAGCCCATATACTTGGCTAAAATTGGTTTTTAACCATACAGTATGGATTTTTAATTGATTTATGCTTGTTATTGAAGATTTTGGCCATTATTGGGAGATATTGGGCTCTTTTTGAGCCCAGATTTTGGGAGGAAGTTGGGGAAGGATAACCAACTTCAGATCTATAAAAACCAGGCCTATTTGAGGCCATGGAGGGACATTCAGAGCAGAGTTATGTTGAAACAAAGCCAAGACAAATCCATTTTTATGCAGGGAAGTTGTTGAGGAGGAGATCTTTGTAGGCCATTTTTGGGAGCTACACTTAGTCTTTTTCAACGCCATCAGTTGTGTTGGATTTCTAAGGTCGAGCAGAACAGAGTGAGACTAGTATGATATCCATTTGATGTAATTTTTTTGTACTTTGCAAGCATTTAATAATTAATAAAGAAGCCTCCTCCACTGAGACAAAGGCCCGAAGACGTAGGCAATTTTGTGTCGAACTCCGTTATCACTTCTCTTCTTATGGTTTGTTGTTCTTATTGCTTTAGTTTAGATCTGCATTTTTTTTTATGGGTGCTATGTTTCTTCATTAAATTCATCATCTTTGGTTCAGCTTCATAAATGGTTAATTAACACATGCAATTAATAACTCAACCACAGTCATTAAAAGATCTTTTCAGATCAAGTGGTATCAGAGCTAGTTGACGTTTGGATTTGATTTTTTCATGTTAACCAAGGAAAATATACAGCATGGTGAAGGCGATCTTGTTAAAGAGAATCCATTGATTGGATTGAGAAAGAGAGCTTCTCACAGTGAGAAGATGGCATCGGAAGAAGGGCTTTCTTAGGATGAGAAAGAGTTCTGGAAAACTTTCCTTGCTATGTCGGAGATGATGAAAGTTTTGTATGAGGATTACTTGGAACGGAAAAGACCAAATCTGGGTGAATCTTCAAAGGGAAAAAGTGATGAGGAAGAGGATCCTCCTCAGACTCCTCCTTCACCTCCATCATCGCCTCCTCTTTCTCCTTCTTCTTCAAGTTCAAGTTCTAAATCCAATGCAAAGAAACATGTTCATAAACATAAGAATGAAATGTCATTATTAAAACTTGATGTTAAATTTGAGTTGCCCATATATGATGGTGAAGTTAATGCAGAGAGACTTAACAATTGGGTCAGGCAGATGGAGGTTCACTGCAGTGTGCAACAGATCAAGGATGAGGCCACACAAATCAAGTTGGCATCTTTGAGACTTGCAGGTACAACTCTCATCTGGTGGAAAAGCAAGTTGCAAAATGGAACGCAACAAGTGGGTAATGTATTTCCATCATGGAAAAGCTTCATTTCTGCACTTAGGAAACAATTCTATCCTTTGGATTATAAAGAAAAAACATTAATTGAATGGAAATCTTTAAAACTAAGAAAAGGACAAACAGTGAAATAGTATATTGATGGCTTTCGAAAAATGGCATTGATGTTAGATATCCATTTACATACACAGGAAACCCTTATGAAGTATATAGGAGGTTTACCTGCCCATATTAGAAATACTGTATTCTTGTTTGGACCCACTAACCTTGATGAGGTTTCTATTCAAGCAACATACATTGAAGCAGGGAAAGCAGGTGTATCAGGGGAATCGTCTTCGAGGACAGAGGACAAGAGGAAGTGGACAGAAAAAAAAGGTAAATGCAGTGGCGAGAAAGACATGATGAGGAACGTTGTTGGCAGTTGCATCCCGAGAAGAGACCAAAGTGGTTCAAAGAAAGGAAAGGGAAGCAAACAATTGCAGCCACAACAATACTCACAGACTTGGGATCAGATTCAGGTGATGAATCTAAGGTTTCAATGGTTGGTATGACAGGTAAAATTGGTGAAGGCATTGATTGCAGAAGTAACTTGTTTCATATAAGGACCATCATGTGACACACTAAGATAGACACATTAATCGACAGTGGATCTCAAGCTAATCTAATATCAGAAGAATTGGTTAAGCAATTGAGGTTAAAAACACAAGTACATCATAAGCCTTACACACTTAAATGGATAAGCAATCATCATCAAATACACATAACAAAATAGTGCACAGTCAAATTTGCAATTTCATCTAAGTATGTGGACGAGGTAACATGTGATGTAGTGCCGCTAAGTGAATGTGGAATGGTCTTAGGTAGTCCATACTTATATGATCGTAAGATAATCTTCTACATGACAAAGAATCAATATCAATTAACCAAAGCATGTCAAGATTATGTGGTCCATGCTCATCATGTTAAGGAAAATAAAACACTTCAAACAATGGAATAATTAAAGAAGGCAGTTCAAGCAAGCAACAAACCAATAATTGTTTCAAATGAAGTAATCGGTCTTAAGCAAGAACATGAAATGATTGTTGAAAGGAAAATCAATCATAGGTTGCTTCAAGATAAGCTCATGTTGTGCAAATATTACAAGTATATCAGCTCATTTGTAGTCGTCTTTTTGATGCTATCATTAGTAATGTTGTCTACATGGATGATAGTGGCTTCAGTAAAATGTGACAGGGTTCAAATGGCTAACAATATGATGTTAGTTGTCATGATTGTGTTACAGTTGATCTTGATGAGACAGGTGCACAGGGCAGAGTTCAAAGACAGAGGACAAGTCGGGTGACCTATCCCGAGCTTGTTGACTAGTCAGTAACCTTTTGGGGACCAAAAGGTCCTTAGTGTAGAGGTGTGATCCAGAATCGGATCCAGGAGGCTTCCCAGGTCCAGAAAAGGCGCTAAAATGAAAATTCTCAGAATCAGATGAAACCAATTCCATTGTGATCGTCTTGTCGCGCTAATTCTGACCATATATCTCTTTTCTCAAACGGGCTCTGTATGCGAGAGTTATCGCACTCTGATCAGATTCTCAAACAACTAACAAGTCAAAGGGGTCAGCTGGAAAAAAGTCAATGCTGACATCAACATGACATCACCAAAGCTATTTAATGATGTTGATGTGGCAGAGACATGTGGCAGCACTGCAACAGTTGACAGACCCAATCAGAATTGGACATGTGGTGAATATTTGGGCAAATGTGGTGGTGTCGCGTGGCCCAAGCATGGGCAACCACGTGGCACCCAGTCATCAAACATGTGGCGAGTTAAAAAAAAATTGGGGGTCCATGGGTTTTGAACCCATGACCAACCAACCAAGCCAAGCACTTTGAGAAGAGACCTAACACCAACACGCCATGTATGTGCCTTATGTATATAAGCCACAATATAATTATTTAGAATGCATGTTGTAATATGGCAGAAAAGGAGGGGATTGGGGATAAGCCCCAACCCATGGTTGCATGTGGTAATATGACTACAGATCAGCAGAAAAGGGGTGCGACCCATAACCACCAGAGTGCGTTTAAAGGGGAGGTTCCATGATATGTGCGCCAAAACCAGGTGCTAGTGTAATCTTGGGGCCAGTGCTTGGCCAAATTTAGTTCATATGACCATTTTAGAGGGGGGGCGCACCACCTTTTAGGGGCTTAGCCCATATATTTGGCTAAAAGTGGGTTTTTAACCATACAGTATGGATTTTTAATTGATTTATGCCTGCTATTGAAGATTTTGGCCATTATTGGGAGATATTGGGCTTTTTTTGAGCCCAGATTTTGGGAGGAAGTTGGGGAAGGATAACCAACTTTAGATCTATAAAAACCAGGCCTGTTTGAGGCCATGGAGGGACAGTCAGAGTAGAGTTATGCTGAAACAAAGCCAAGCCAAAGCCATTTTTATGTAGGGAAGTTGTTGAGGAGGAGATCTTTGCGGGCCATTTCTGGGAGCTACACTTAGTCTTTTTCAGTGTCGTTAGTTGTGTTGGATTTCTGAGGTCGAACAGAACACAATGAGACTAGTATGATATCCATTTGATGCACTTTTGTTGTAATTTGAAATCATTGAATAATTAATAAAGAAGCCTCCCCCACTGAGACAAAGGCCCAGAGACGTAGGCAATTTTGTGTCGAACTCTGTTATCACTTATCTTCTTATGGTTTGTTGTTCTTATTGCTTCAGTTCAGGTCTGTATAGTGTTTTATGGCTTCTATGTTTCTTCATTAAATTCATCATCTTTGGTTCAGATTCATAAATAAATGTTCAAAAAGTATGTGAGACCTTACAAAAATGCACACTAAGTGTTCCCCATGTAGGATATAAGAAAAGGGTCTATGTTAGTTGAAAATTTTCCATGCTAGACTCAAAACCCATGTATTTGATTTCCCAGTTGATGCAGGAGCGTGAGCTCAAAGAACAAAATCATCATTGGATTTGAAGTCAAAGTCAAGTTTACCAAAGAGAGTTGGTTCTCTTAATTGTTTTTTCTATTTTAAATAATTTTAGAAGTCAAATCAAATAATACAACAATGATTTCAAATCCTTCTTTGTAACAGAGATAGAAGTTGTTTTGATTTTTAGGCTAGAATATAGGATCTAGGGTTGAATAAGGTGATTTTATCCAAATATAGTGGAACTGAGAAACATAAATTGATTGTATTTAAGCCCATCGAGGCTCTTGTGTTCAGGGGTCAAGAGTTGAGAGTAGAGAGCTTGGGATGTGGAATAAATTGATAAATATTTGATTATCAATAAAATAAATTGAATTTCATTTGGAAACTCTCACCCTTGGAGCCGACTATGTATGTCTATTTGATCTCTTGCTGCAAAATATCTGAGTTTTCTTTATAAATTCATGCCAGGAGTTCATCCAATTCATTGTGGAACAAATCTTAAGTATATTGTATGGTTGAATTTAGAAAATCAAAGCTCTGTTCTCAATCTAATTTTTTTGTCAAATATTACCACGTCGGAATTATTATATCTAGAAATTGTGTGGTTTAGAATTGATCTAGGGATAAGTTCGATGATCATAATCCATTTCAGCGAGGGTATATGCACACGAGTTAACGACAAGACTCGTACCCAAAATTAAAATCCAATATAGTTTTGTTTTAAGTTTGGGGTCTGATCGTAGATCAGACAACCTGTATTCATTGCGGAGGTTTATAAAGCATGGTGGTGGACCATGTTGGGGTCCTATAATCATAGGTAACTCGATTATTTCGCTGTTGATTTGGCATTGCTCTCGTGATGAAGACATCTGGCTCGGTTGATTCCATTTTTCCTTCCATTTGTTTCGTCCGATCCTTCACCACCCTAATGCATCCTTCGTCCACCTCTATGCCCTCACTCCCTTGCCCGTTTGTCTCGTTGACTACATCTCACTCACCACTCATCCCTGCATAAACAAACTTAGGATAATAAAATATTGGTTAGTTTAATAAGGTAATTGATAATAAATAAAAGATTAGATTAATTAATAATGTTAGTAGTTAGTAAATAGGTTAATAAAGTTAGTGTAATTAGACAAATAAGCTAGGTTAACTCTTGTTAGAAATTAATAAATTAATAATTAATTTAGTTGGTTAGTGATTAGGTTAGTGTTTCATTAATTAAATATTAAAAATAAAACAATATTAAAATATATAAAACAAAGTATAAAATATATATAAATAAAAAATATTTAAAACAAAAATTATAAAACACACAATAAACAATATAAAACATTAAATTAAAACACAAATAAAAATCATATACATTAAAAACACATAATAAAATAAAACGTAACTAAAATAAAACATATATTAAATAAAAATAAACAAAATGTAAACAAGTAAATAATAAAACAAAACATAAATTAAATAATTTAAAAATAAAAACAAATATTAAAAGCATATCCTAAAGTTTCCCCCCTTACCTTTCCCGTACATTCTGGAACCCCCCCTCCCTCACTTCACATCACCTCAAGGGGGTCCGGGAAAGTGGTATTAGGAGGGACACTTGTCACCCCCTGGTGATTTCAGAGCCCCCCCCTCCCACTACCACTTACCACCTCAGGGGGGTCTGGAATACCACTTTCCCCCTTGCAAAACCACTCACCCAAAAAACTCAAAACCGTCAGTTTTTCCAATTCAACCAGTCTTTTTCTGGGAAGGATTTCGGGCAAAAGAAAACGGATTTTGAAAAACCGAGAGAGGTTTTTCTCCGTAACAGGCTAAATAACAAAAAAAATCTCTCAGTTTTTTCACAGGTGCCACCAGTTGGGAGAATCAAAGCCATATTTCAACCTCATTTTTTCAGTTTCTGGTTTTTCCTGTTTCAGTCCTGATTTTGCGGGAGTTGTTTCGGCGAGTTGGAGTCGAATTTGGAGAAACCAAAGGAGGTTTTTGTCCAGAACATTCTCATATACAATAAAATCCTCCATATTGTGCACATGTGTCACTGCTGAGGAGAAAAAAAGTCTGAGCGTACCCCTATTTTCAGCAGATTTGGCCAAATTTTCAGTTCCAGATTTTTGGGGATTTGTTGCTATTTTTTGCCGAGGTGGTTGAATTCAACCTCCTGAGCTTGGGGAGAGTATTTTTTATATATTGTAATGAGTCAAACGGGAAGGGGTTGTTGATTTCTTGCACCTAGGAAAGCTATTCTCTGTAATATTTGATTCACCAAGAATACAAAGGGACTTTTTCACAGGATTCTTGCGTGTAGACGATTGGTGAAGTTTTCTTTCTTCGTTGAATGTGATTCTACTCAGTCATCACTATGTTTCTCTCTTTATAATTTTCAAAAGGAGATTTAATGAAGAATTTATCTCTGATACTCTCTGCAGTGCTTTTGAAAATCTAAATGTTTTCCTCTGATATTACAACAAAGAATTTCTTAAATGCTTTTTTGTTGTAATTAATTATCTCGTCTGTTCCTGCTCTGCATCATTTTATTTTTAAGGGATCCAACGTCTGCATTACCTTGCCCTGTGAAGATACCTTATATACTTGTGTTTAATCTCAAACTTAACACAAACCCTATATCCCAATGGGATTCTAAAGCACTCCTCTAGCCAAACACCTCAAATCTAAAACAAATCATATTCTGCATAGCTAGCCTAAGATCCATACACAAACAAAGTTATATCAGACAGAGAGATCCCTCTCTGAGTCTTGGAGGGATAGATCTAAGACTCGAAGTGGTTTTGATGTTGCCTCTCTAATTGCCTCCACAACCTTGGGAAAATTACAGAGTGTTAATAGAATGGAAACCATACTGGGGAACTTTCTCCAGTAGTGCACTACAAGTTCCAGATCTAATCATTGATGGTGGATGGTGATCAAACACAATAAGGATGAAATATTTCACCTGGCGACTCCAATCAACTCCAAATAGTGCCAACTCAAAGACTCCACTGGAGGAAGAACTTGAAGCATGACCAAGCAATCTGGAAAAAGAAGGTATTCAAGCTCAAATTGTATTCAAGACATTTTTGGTTTTCTCTATAATTATGTCTTATCTTTTTCCAATCCAAATCAAGAGTATAGTGCTGAAGTTTATATTAATCATTTGCAAATTGATGAGCCTCAAGAGATTAAGCCCCAAATTGTATATTATGTACATATTCATACACCTGTGCACATCCCAGATGCACCTATAGAAAGCCCAGTGAGACATGAGACTCGTGTTTTATCTCCTGCCATTGTTGAAATTCCAGTTAGCTATAAGCCCCTTGATTTACCTCCTATACTTGTGAAAATTCCAGACCGATACAAGCCTCTAGATTTGCCTCCTATTCTTCATGACCTCCCTGTCAATTACATCAATAATTTGCCCAGGTTTGATGGAGAAAATGTGAAAATCACTGCTGAAAAACACATTCAAAATCTTGAGGATTTTTTTGATCTGTTTGAGGTGGAAGAATATGTTGTATGTATCAGGATGTTTGCCCTATCATTGCTAGGTAAAGTTAAATATTGGTTTAAGAACCTTCCAGCTGCAAGGATCAACAATTTTCGTCAATTTGTGCAAGTTTTCCTAGATCGATGCGTCATCATGAGAAATGTCTTTCTCATCCTAGAAGAGTATGACCATTTGAAAAGACAACCAGGGGAGACAGTACATTAGTTTTCACTAAGGTTTAATAAGGTGTATCATGCAATGTCTGTTGATATAAGGCCACCCCTAGGATCAACTCACTTGCATTTCCCAGATGCCTTCGATCCTGAGATGGTATTTCAATTGAGAGAAAGAAACACTGCCACCCTTGAATAAATGCAAAAAATTGCAGCTGATGTGGAAGCTAAATTGCTAAACAGAAAGGCAAAATTAGAAGCATTGATGAAAGACAAAATAGAAAAGGAACATCTGACATCTTCAGAAGTGAAACTAGATGTCTTGGCAAACACTGTAAAAGAGATGATGCAGGAAATTAGCAGGAAAGAGGAACTTGTTGTTCAAAAATCACGTGTTTCATTAGTTCCAAAAAAGAAAAAGCTCAATGGACTCAAATAGTTTGCATCTCTTCCTTGGTACCATGGTTTGGATAATGATTCTTTCATGTATTCATTTCATCACACAGTCAAAGATAAAACTCCATCTCAACTTGCAGAGGAACAAACAGCTGATATGATGTGCATGTTTGATGACATTTCATTCATGGAAGATTTACCCAAGCACGATCAGTATGATAAGGATGATATCAAGATGGGTCTTCCAAAGAAATCAGCAACATACTGTTGGGAGGAAGAAGATCATTTGCAATCCCAACAAGACATTCTATTTGTGCATAGAAACTATGATAACAATGATCAAAGTGCAAAAAATCTCAGAGTAAGTGGAAACACTCTACCCTTATGTTTCTCATCTTTTCAATTTCTGAAAAGAAACTCTAGGCAAGTTGTAAATAGTAAAGACAAAAAAAATTCTGATCTATCAATTGAAGATGCCATTGATGATATGAAGGTTGTTCTAAACCCAGAATTGCATCCCTTGACCTACATTGATTTTCAAATTCTAGATGAAAGCTTAGAGCCTGAGACAAATTATGAGTTAATCCAAAATAACTATGTACCATTAAGCTTTAATTCATTTCATTTTTTTGTAAAAGAATCTTGAGTATATGCTAAAGGATAAACACACAGAAAATCAAGAAGTTTCAGTGGAACCAATGCAGCAGTCATTTCAATTTCTACAGTATACAATAGCTGATCAGTTGGATGACCTGTGCTGTCAGAATCATTTTTCATTCGCCAGTCATGAGTGGAAAAGATGTTATGATCTTGACATGGTTAGGCAATCAGCTTCACAATCTAGTTTAGCAACAACCTTATTGCTAAACCTATCAAAAAATTTGAAGCCATATCAGAATTGCATGAGGATGCAAATAACATAGATATAGTGCCATATCATGTTGTTGACTTGGCTAAATTTAAAAATCAGGGAACAGGTAAGTTCTACCTTGATCCTATAGTCACCTATATGGAGAAATTTTTCACTGTAGAGCCCCAATCTATCTCTAGCATTACTTTTTTTCTTCAAGATTGTCGAGGTCTATGTTGTAAAGATCAATCATGTTTTCAGCATCGGCCATTACACTTTGCAGTTTTGAATTTATGGACAAAAGGTCAAGTTGCCTTTTTTATTGTGCTAACGAGCAGTCAAGCAATCCACTGGTCTCAACAACTACTTGATTGGCTTCATTGGCATTTTTGTATTATTTGATTTAGCATGATTTTCAGCAGTATAGGGTAGGTAGGAGAGTGTGAATAAGCTCATCATTACAAGCATCTCTTTTTCAACAGTGTTCATTTTGATTTGGTTTCAGTTGACAGATCAAAACAGGTATAGGTTGCAGAATAAGATTTTGGGATTAGGCCAATGAATAAAGCATCGGTCTGCATGTTTAGAATTCAATGGTTC
This sequence comes from Picea glauca, assembly GCA_000966675.3. Classification (NCBI taxonomy): domain Eukaryota; kingdom Viridiplantae; phylum Streptophyta; class Pinopsida; order Pinales; family Pinaceae; genus Picea; species Picea glauca. The sequence continues at coordinate 134,403 of JZKD02S1805007.1, read as the reverse complement.
TTGACACCTCCTGAAAGAGCTGCCATCCCTAGGTGGAGCCTATGTTGGGGTCCTACAATCATAGGTAACTCGATTCTTTGGCTGCTGATTTGGCATTGCTCCTGTGATGAAGACATCTAGCTCGGTTGATTCCATTTTCCATTCCATCTGTTTTGCCCGATCCTTCACCACCCTAATGCATCCTTCGTCCACCTCTACACCCTCACTCCCTTTCCCATTTGTCCCGTTGACTACATCTCACCCGCCACTCATCCATGCATAAACAAACTTAGGATAATAAAATATTGGTTAGTTTAATAAGGTAATTGATAATAAATAAAAAGATTAGATTAATTAATAATGTTAGTAGTTAGTAAATAAGTTAATAAAGTTAGTGTAATTAGACAAATAAGCTAGGTTAAGTCTTGTTAGAAATTAATTAATTAATAATTTAGTTGATTAGTGATTAGGTTAGTGTTTCATTAATTAAACATTTAAAATATATAAAACAGAGTATAAAAATATAAAAATATAAAATAATTGAAACAAAAATTATAAACATATAATAAACAATATAAAACATTAAATTAAAACACAAATAAAAAAAATAATAAAAATCATATACATTAAAAACACATAATAAAATAAAACGTAACTAAAATAAAACATATATTAAATAAAAATAAACAAAACATAAACAAGTAAATAATAAAACAAAACATCCCCGAGGTGTAGGACAGTCGGCGATGGAGTGTGTTGTTAAGCCACTCCGTGTTGAAAAGTCACCGGTTCGAAACCTGCGGGGAGAAAAAATCCAACCATGTTAAGGGTTGGAGTGGCTCAGGCCGGGTGTGATCCCCGGGTGATTTTGACAGCTTATATGCCCCTGAGTAGCGGTTTCTCATGCCAAAAGGTTAATCCCGATACCAAGAAGGTCTAGACCAATTAACAACAACAACAAAAATAATAAAACAAAACATAAATTAAAAATTAAAAGCATATCCTAAAGTTCCCCCCCCCTTACCTTTCCTGTACATTCTGGACCCCCCCTCCCTCACGTCACATCACCTCAAGGGGGTCCGGGAAAGTGGTATTGGGAGGGACACTTGTCACCCCTTGGTGATTTCGGACCCCCCCTCCCAATACCACTTACCACCTCAGGGGGTCCAAAATACCACTTTCCCCCCTGCAAAACCACTCACCCAAAAAGTTCAAAACCACCATTTTTGCCAGTTCGACCAGTCTTTTTCCAAGAAGGATTCTGGGCAAACGAAAACGAATTTTGAAAACCGAGAGAGATTTTTCTCTGTAACGGGCTGAAGAACAAAAATATCTTTCAGGTTTTTCACAGGTGCCACCAGTTGGGAGAATCAAAGCCATATTTCAGCCTCATTTTTTCAGTTGCCGGTTTTCCTTGCTTCAGACCTGATTTTGCGGGAGCTTTTTCGGTGATCTGGAGAAGAATTTGGAGAAAACAAAGGAGGTTTTTGTCTAGAACATTCTCATATACAATAAAATCCTCCAGATTATGCACAGGTGTCACTGCTAAGGAGAAACAAATGTCTGAGCATACCCCTATTTTCAGCAGATTCGGCCAAATTTTCAGTTCCAGATTTTTGGGGATTTGTTGTTATTTTTGGCCGAGGTGGTTGAATTTGACCTCCTGAGCCCTGGGAGAGTATTTTTTATATGTTGTAATGAGTCAAATGGGAAGGGGTTGTTGATTTATTGCACCTAGGAAAGCTATTCTCTGTAATATTTTTCCGATTCACGAGGAATACAAAGGGACTTTTTCACAGGATTCCTGCGTGTAGACGATTGGTGAAGTTTTTTTTCTTCATTGAATGTGATTCTACTCAGTCATCACTATGTTTCTCTCTTTCTAATTTTCAAAAGGAGATTTAACGCAAAATTTATTTTTGATACTCTGTGCAGTTCTTTTGAAAATCTAAATGTTTTCCTCTAATATTACAACAAAGAAATTCTTAAATTCTTTTTTGTTGTAATTAATTATCTCGTTTGTTCCTGCTCTACATCATTTTATTTTTAAGGGATCCAACGTTTGAATTACCTTTCCCTGTGAAGATACTTTATAGACCCGTGCTTAATCTCAAACTTAACACAGACCCCATAGCTCAATGGGATTCTAAAGCAGTCCTTCAGCCAAACATCTCAAATCTAAAATAAATCCTATTCTGCATAGCTAGCCTAAGATCCATACACAAACAAAGTTATATCAAACATAGAGATCCCTCTCTGAGTCTTGGAGGGCTAGATCCAAGACTCGAAGTGATTTTGATGTTACCTCTGTGATTGCCTCCATAGCCTTGGGAAAATTACAGAGTGCTAACAGACCAGACCTTTGGTGGACCTGAAATCTTATAGAATACATATGTTATTTGTTTGAAATTTGACTATGGTTTGGAACTTTAATGTTGCATTGTAATATTAAACCAATCTCAACTGTAGATCTGTAGATATAATGGTTCATGTAGGTATGAGGGTGGAAATAATAGTTTTGTGGGAATTTTTGAAGGTTTTATTGATATCCATCTACATTAAGTGGTATCAGAGAAGGAAATTTTGATTATTGTACATGTATGAAAGGGAGAATTTATTTCTCACTTCTTCCAGTGATAGAAGCAAGAGAAATTAAGGATTGTAGTAATTCTCAAAAGAATCTATTACATTCTGAAATGGAATTTCAATTTCGAAGAGGACATGGCAGAAGAGGTCGTGGAGGCATACCAGTTGCAAATGCAGAGGTGATGGAGGAAATGAGAACTCTATGTGCAGAAGTTGAATCCATAAGAAATGTTGGGAGAAGAGATCATGAAGCAGGTGATGTCAGTGAAGGTGAGCAAGAGGATAATACAAAAGAAGATGAAACGACAAAAGATAAACTTGGACTCAAATTATTAAAAGAACTTATGGGAGCTAGTTCAAAGTTCAAAACAAAGATAGTTTCATATAGTGAAGGCTTAAATCCAGAAGAATTGGTTGATTGGATCAATGTGTTAGACAAACACTTTGATTATGATGAGGTTCCTGATGAAAATAAGGTAAAATTTGCAGTCACAAAGATGAAGGGCCATGCTTTGTTATGGTGGGATGGTGTTCAAGTAGAGAGAAAAAGGAATAAAAAACAAGCAATCAAAAGTTGGGATATAATGGTTTCAAATTTAAAAGGTAAATTCTTACCTAAAGACTATCAGCTTGCCTTGTATAGACAGATGAGAAATCTGAGACAGAGATTGATAATTGTTAGAGAGTACACTGGAGAGTTTTAAAAAGTGAATATTAGAGTTAGTCATACTGAGGATAGCTCAGAGAAGGTAGAAAGTTATATGAATGGTCTTATATTAGAAATACAAGATGAATTAAGTCTCTTATCACCAAATACAATGGAGGAGGCATACCAATGTTCCTTAAAGGTGGAAGAGAAATTGAATAGAAGACATGATTCAGGAAAAGGGAAAGGTCAAGCTTACAGAGGTAAGGGACAACAAGCTGGGAAGAATAAGTTTTCAGCTCAGAAGGAAGAAGTTGATACATCAAATCAACAAGAACAATCCTCAAGAGGAAGAGGGAGAGACTTCAGAGGAAGAAGATGTTTTTCAAAGAGGCCAAGGAAGAGGTAGAGGATATGAGGTCAGATGTTACACATGTGGTAAGACAGACCATATGTAATGGGATTGTCCAGAGAATGTTGCAAGACAAGGAAATGTCCAAATTGCACAAGATGAAAATGAACCAAAAGTACTAGAGGAAAATGTTTAAGTTCCAGAGGAAGGAGAAGCCTTATTGATGATGAGGACTTTACTGAAATCAAACAAGGAAGTGCATGAACCAACACAAAGGAAAAATATGTTCAGAACAATGTGCAAATCAAAAGGTAAGTGCTTCAAATTGATTATTGATAATGGTAGCACTGATAATTTGGTTTATGTGGAAATGGTTGAGAAGTTAGGACTGCAAAAGTAGATGCATCCTACACCATATAAAATTTCTTGGCTGCAAAAATGGCATCAAGTATTGGTGAATGAACAATGCAGAGTTGATTTCCAAATTGGAAATTATAAGGATCACATTTTATGTGATGTCATTCCGATGGATGTTTGTCATGTGTTGTTGGGATGACCATGGAAATATGACAGAAATGTGGTGTACAATGGCAGAGAGAACACCTTTACATTTGAGAAGGAAGGCGGGAGGCATACTCTTATTCCTCTTAAGGATGAAAGAGCAAAAGAGAAGACAAGTCCAAAAGTATTGTTGGTCACAAAAAAGGAATTTCTGAAGCATATGAAAGATGAAGAGGTAAGTGACTTGTTGTTGTTGGGAAACCTAGGACTGTTTTGACCAACATAAGAATAGATGAATTTCCTATTGAAGTTCAGAAATTATTAGAGGAGTATGTGGATATTGTAGTTGATGATTTTCCTAATGAAATACCACCTGTTAAAAGTATTAGTCATCATATAGATCTGATTCCCGGAGCTAGTTTTCCAAACAAAGCAGCTTACATAATGACTCCAACAGAGAATGAAGAGATTAGAAAACAAGTGCAAGAACTGTTGAATAAGGGACTGGTCAGAGAGAGCTTGAGTCCATGTGTTGTACCTACAATATTGAGTCTGAAGAAAGGAGGAGAGTGGAGAATGTGCACAGATTCTAGAGCCATAAATAAAATCACCATCAAGTATCATTTTCCTTTACCCAGAATGGATGATTTGATGGATTGTTTAAGTGGTGCCAAACATTTTTCAAAGATAGATTTGAAAAGTGGATATCATCAAATTAGAATGAGGGAAGGTGATGAATGGAAAACAACCTTCAAGACAAACAATGAACTATATGAGTGGTTGGTTATGCCTTTTGGTTTGACTAATGCACCCATTACTTTCATGAGACTTATGAATGAATTACTTAAGGAATTCATAAGGAAATTTGTCATTTTTTATTTATATGATATTTTTTTATTTAGATGATATTATCATATGAAAAGGTTGTTTACAATATAGTGTAGTCCATGTATCCAAAATAGAACCCCTTTGCCTCTTACATCTATGAGCTTAAATAAGATTTACAAATTATTTTCAACATCCTCCAAAGATGGATCTGATAACCTCTTTTCTTATCTCAAATTCAAAATTGTGAGGTGGCTGGAAAAGACAGAAATTTCTGGAAAAATGTTGCTCCAAGATTCACCTATATCCTCCGAATCACAAAATATGTTGGAAAACTGAGAGAGGTTATTGAAGATCTGCCCGTGATTATGAAAAAATCCTTCAGATTATAAAAATAGTATTCCAACTCATCAGAATCTGTCCTTAAAGACAGTGACTAAAATAGGAAAAACAAAGTATTTAATTTCTGGAAATATGGTGCTCAAAGATTGACCTATATTTTACAAATAACAATAGATATTAGAAAACTGAGAGAGGTTATTTCATATCCTCCCATGCTTATGAAAAACCTCCTTCAGTTTCTAAAAATACTCTTCTAGATGATCAGAATTTGTCAGCCAAGAAGGTGACTAAAACAGGAAAATCCAGATTTCCAAATCTAGTCATATTCCTACATTTTAGGATTTGATCTCTTGAATATTTCTATTGATCAAATGAAGTGCCACCTGCACT
>JZKD02S1805007.1:112147-128772 GCA_000966675.3 Picea glauca | reverse complement strand
CGTGGACTGCCATGATTGCTGGTTATGTTCGGCGTGGGATGGACGAGGAGGCTTGGATGCTATTTTCCACAATGCAGCAAACGGGAGTACAACCCAATGAGTTTAGTTTTGCCACCGTGCTTCCAGCCTGCGCCAACTTGGCGTCTTTGCAACGAGGGAAGGTGGTCCATCAGAGCGTGATTAGATGTGGGCTCGAGTCCGATGTATATGTGGGAAGCGCCCTTGTAGACATGTATGTCAAATGTGGGAGCATAGAGGACGCGCACAATGTGTTTGACAAAATGCCCACAAGAAATTTGGTGTCGTGGAATGCTATTGTTGCTGGATGTGCCCAGAATGGGTATGTTGATGAGGCTCTTCGTCTATTTTGGGAAATGCCGGAGCGGAATGTGGTCTCCTGGAGTACAATGATTGCAGGGTATGCTAAGAATGGGCAGTTCGACAAAGCCCTGGAGATCTTCAGACAAATGCAGCTCACCGGTGTGAAGGCTAATGCCATTACGTTCTCAAGTGTTTTACCAGCGTGTGCCAACTTGGCAGCTCTGAAGCAAGGCAAGGAAGTCCATGGAGACATAATTCGGTGCAAAATTGAGGATAATGTTTTTGTGGAAACTGCTCTTGTAGACATGTATGCCAAGTGTGGAAGTATAGAGGCTGCATCCAAAGTGTTTGACAAAATCCCAAAGCAAAATGTGGTTTCGTGGAATGCTATGATCGCAGGATATGCGATGCATGGATGTGCTCAGGATGCTCTCCAAGTCTTTGAAAAAATGGTGATTTCTGGCATAAAGCCAGACCGTGTGACTTTCATTGGTGTTCTCTCTGCATGCTGTCATGCTGGCCTAGTAGATGATGGGTGGCAATACTTTCTTAGCATGGATCAAAATTATCAGATTAAACCTACAGTGGAGCATTACTGCTGTATGGTTGATCTCCTTGGCCGTGCTGGCCATCTACATGAAGCCCAAGACTTGATCGACAAAATGCTCGTGAAACCTGATGCTGCTGTGTGGATGACATTGCTTGGTGCATGTAGAGTCCACACCAATGTTGAGCTAGGGAAACATGTTGCGGAACATCTTTTTGAGTTGGATCCTACAAATTCTGGTCACTATGTACTACTGTCAAACATATATGCAGCAGCTGGTAGATGGAGTGACAAAGAAAAGGTGAGAAAATTGATGAAGCACTCGAGAATAAAAAGGATGCCGGGATGCAGCTGGATTGAGGTTAATAACAACGTGTATACCTTCCAAGTAGTGGATAATTCACACCCACAAACAGAAAAGATATAAGCAAATGAATAGGTATTTTCTGAGCAGATGAAGGAAGGGGATGCACCCAACATGATCTTTAGTGTGTATGATGTGGGAAAAAAGCGGAAACAGCATATCTTCTGCTACATAAGAAAAGCCAATTTTCAAGTTTGTGCATTTGGACATATACCCTACAAAACCTATCCTAACAAAATTTTATTGCTTGAAATTTGACAATAATCCATGCTCATCAAAATTTAGATGGTTATGTATTTCGCCCACTCTTCTTACATGTCCTATTTACCTGGGATGCATCCCCTCTCGAGGATATTCATAGGATATTGAGGATATAGAGTTACTTTACATCTCCACCTTCATCCTCTTGAGGATAGGATAGGATGTTTCCATTTTTTTTTTTAACGATGGAAATTGGTAATTTATTAGAGTGGTTTAGGTTTTATTGGTTGCCACTATAATTTAGGTATGTATTTATTGACAAATAATTTGGATATATTGATAACTTGTGACTTAGTAAGAGTGGAGGCATCTCACCTAGGAAGTCTACCCTTCTAATCTTATCATAACAATTGTATCTATAGATCAGCATGACACTCTGCAGGAATTACCTAACTAAAAAAAATAACAATAATGCTACTCAACCACCCAAACTAAACTTATATAATTTTACCCAAAACACAAAAATTGACTAAAGACAATGTGGAAATGTCCCTCAACTTGCACAAGGAACACCCGAGCATTTCCTCTGGGGAGTATGGTAAAAAGGTCAGGCTGCTTTTATCCAAAGGGGATGTCCCTCAACCAGCGCAAGGGACACTTAGTGTCCCCATTGGGGGTGGTCGGATAAAAAAGGACATAAAACTTGTAAGATATAATATAATAAAAGTAAAATCTATAATAAAATATACAATTTTTATATTTTTGCATATTTAGTGTCCCATTGGGGTGGTCGGATAAAAAAGGACATAAAACTTGTAAGATATAATATAATAAAAGTAAAATCTATAATAAAATATAAAAATTTTATATTTTTGCATATTCAAGCTTGTAGGGAAGGGAATCCCTATGCCCGCTCTCTATATGATGCTGAATATCATTTCCATCATAGATTTTCAAAAGTATCTAACATTTATTCTTGAACTTCTTTATCACGGTGCTTATCAAGCTCATTTAAAATTGGATAATCTAGAAAGATAATAAATTTTATCTTAAGAAAAAATAGGAGAATCATTTAAAATTGGATAATTTAGAAAGATAATAAATTTTAGTTTAATAGAAAAAGGAGAATCAAAATGTAAGTGTATGTTTTTAAAAAGAAATAGGTTGCACAAATACTGAAAATGATTGTATAATTTGAGTATTTTCATAATTCATTATAATAGTAGAAATTTTTTCTGGATAAAAATTGTGATAGATTTTTTTGAATATGATTGGAAAAGACTCTTTAACCTTGTATATATAGAAGAAAAATGATCAATAAAAAAGAGAGAAAATAATGGATAAAAATGGATAAATTAATAGAAATAACAGTTGAGATTAGGTATTCAATAATGGAATAATAATAGGGTTTTTAATGGGATAATTAAAGAGATAATTAAAAAGGGGGAGATAAAAGAGGGTGTTGAGATTAGATGACAAATGATAATAATAAAGTATTAAAGTAATGGATGAAAATGAGAGGATAACAAATAAAATGAATAAAAATTATGGTAAAAGATGTTGAGATTGGGAGAAATATATAAAGGAGATAGAGAAATAGTAATCAACAAAGCCATGAGAATGATTTATAATGAGATTAAAAGAATAATAATCTATTAAAGTAAGTTGTTGGGGCACATTGATAATGAAAGCAAAAGGAATTTCATTAATTAATTAAGAGTGAGATTTGGAATATAATTATTAAGAGATAATAATAGAATAACAAAAAGGTAAAAATAATTTTCGAACTAAAGCCAAAGGACTTCTTTAATTGAGAGAGATAACAATATGAAATAATAATAATTCAAATAAAGGGGATAGGTTAAATTGCCAACCCAATGAGATAAGTGGAATTCGGAGCGAAGAAGAGAAAAGATGCAAAGAGAGGAGCAGTTAGATGCCACGAAAAGAACCGAGGAATCAAAGGATGAGGGAAAGGTTGACGATGATCAAGTAACTAAAATCTAAAAGGAGGAATCCTAATGGTCAAGGTGATGAGTGGTGGGCTTCCAGAATTGGCTTAGTTTGAGGTTGATGATGGTTGTATAAAAAAAGGAGGATGTAGAGGTTGACGATGTTTCAAAGGAATACATGGTGACTATTGATTGTTAGACATGTGGGGTGGAAGATCATAAGCCATTTGAAAGCCCATAGTGGGAAAGCATGGATGAAAGTTGATGCAGGGGAATACATTTTCTCTTGCAAATCTCTAATAACACTTGGTGCAAGAGGATAAGTGCCACCCCTTGCAATTCAAGGTAATTCACAACAAACCCTAATATGTATACAATATTAGGAAACACAGACTGTGAAAATATATGCAACAATGAACGAATCCTTCAAACATTACATCTACAAAATTTATGCATCCACCATAGTCTGCTTTTCTGCAGCACAAATAATTGGACACTACAAAAAACAAGTTTGCACTAACCCATTTTTCTTTCCCAATCATTGTCTTCCTTTAGTGCAAATCAACCTTCACACGGATCATTTCTACAATAGGGACTTGAGCATAACTTAGCGTAATGATAAATAATCTACTAAAAATAGATTTGTTGGCAACCTATGGGTTATGGGCTCATAGTGTTCCTCTGCCAGATAAGCTTACACACAAGTGAAGTAATTCTACACCATTCATATAAGAAATACAATTGAAATGCACCAAATATTACATGAAGTATTAAATCATCCAAGTTGCACCTACATGCAGAGAATTATGATTCCAATGCATGGTCTTCACACAAACCCTCTCACATAATTCTTAGGCTCATAAACATCTTCATACATGGATAACATTCGTACAAATATATATGTGATAGGAATACATAGCATTCATCTATTTCTCCTTTGTAATCGTAATCAACAAATCAACAACTATAAGATCTACAACAATGCATAATATAACAACACACATCCACAACATTCATTCACACATTACATAGGAATTTAACATGGAAACTCAAAGGTAAAGACCACTATTCAAGTTTTGGCCTCTCTCTCTCTCTCTCTCTTATTGATTTTTGCATAAAATAAGTTACAATAGCTCGATGATTGTGTATCAACTTACAAATCTTGTTGGGTTGTCAAGCCAAAAGCCATGGAAACCTCAACCATTACCTCTATCTTGTTCCTTGTGAACACTCCTTCTCTTCTTATAGCTTTCTTGAGTACACTTTGAATTATAATTATGCAATCTCTATAATGTACAATTGTTGTAATCTATGCAAACTCCCTTTCTCACAATTTGTTGGTGAAGCCATGCTAGTTTGATATAAGAGTTATACATGATGGGAGAATAAATACCTCCCAATTTGAGAAGGATGTGATGAAATTTAACTTACATCAACCATTGAATGAAAAAGTGGAGAAGGATATCAGAGTGATGTAAAGTCCAATGTTGGTGTATGTGAAGGAAGTGGAACAACGAGAACCTATGGAGCAATGGGATGAAGGAAATAAAATAAAAAATCATGGGTGCTATAGCAGAAACACTTTTGAAAGAAGAGCAGATGGGAGGTTGTCATTCCCGTAATGTTTTATATGGTGGTATGTTTTTATAAAATCCAACAAAGAACATGGAGGATGTGGCCATGAGGGAGACAACTAAGGGAAAAGTGGATAACAAGGAGAATGGTATATTTGTGCAGTCTATATAGCCAACATTGGGAATGGTGCCTAAGAGGGAAGTTGGGGTTGCAATAAGCACCATTGAGCAGAAGCTATGTAACGTAGTAAACACCAATGCAGAAAAAGAAAATGAGGTAGTGCAACCTTGTGGAACAAATTCAAAGCAAATGGAAGAAATGCTAAAAAGTGGGGTAAATGAGGAACAATGTTGGGTCAAGATATTGAAAGAAATGTTGTGGAGGTTAGCAAAAAAGATGGACAGGGGAGGATGTCTAGTATGCACCTTTTGTTATCTTACCTTTCGGGAAATATGCTCAAATTTTCCAAACAAGGGGGTATGATGTTGGAGCATCCCTGGTGTAGAAAGATATTCTACACATCCCATTCACTTTCAATAGTTTAGATGTTGTTTCCATAATATTTTCATAGATTTTATGTTGTAGCATCCCTAGTCCTGAGATGGGCTATGCCACATAAAATTTCCAAACTTGGATACCGATTTAATTTACAAAAATGCTTTGCATATGCATAGAACTATGAAAAATAATAACAAATATGCATATACAATATTATATAGGAAAAACCCATAACATAAAATAGATAATTATTCACACAATAATTAAAAAAACACATAAAGACACTTATCTTTTATAAAAATTCACCAACTACGTGAAGACCTCATACTTTCCTCCCATCCATAGACTGTGTTGCTCATAAACTCAACAACATGTCACCCCTGAGTTGGGGCTTAAACTCCACCTGGGCAAAGGAATCCTAAACCAGGCTAAGGTCTCTCCAACAACATAATTGTTCAAACTTAGGTGCCAACTCTAGCATACAACCTACATTCCTTCATTACCCACATGCTTGTTCCAACCCAGGAAGTGTACCCCTTCTTTGCTCAACGGTCCTTCGACTTCCCCACTTCCCTTTCGAGGCTTTGACAACAGGTCGAACATGAAGTCTTAGAGATATGTAGCTGCAGCTTGGCACCTTGGGAATCAATTCCCAACAGTTCTCTCACCTGGAGAGAATGCTCGCGGGCCTGACAGCCCTCCTTTTCAGCTCAATTTTCCCCAAAGTACTGGCTAAGACCAACTCCAAATATTCCCAGGTACAAGTATCGGTGATGGCAACAAGAGAGTATGCATGACAGGAAAATAGTGATGGTGAGAATGAGGAAGGAATGATTGGAAATGAACTAAAGTCCCTCGAATTTATGTGCATGTTCCCAACTTGACACTTGTCATGTTGGGAACTACGTGGACCCCACCCCTCCCACACATGGTGATACGTTCCTCAAGTTAGGAACTTAGGATATGTGTGTGTGTGTGTGTGTGTGTGTGTGTAATCTTAAAATTTATACTTTATGAATGATAATAAAATATTCCTTCGGGCTTAAGCCCCCTTAGATTATCCTCTTTTTTAGACTCATAGCCCCCCCCTTTCCCTTTCTAGTGGAGTTTTAGCCCCCCATACTCTTTATGTTTGGTTGGTCTGTAGTAGTGATGTGTTTTCATTTATATCTGAGTGTGATTACATAATACAAAGATAGACTCATTGGCCTTTTAGCTTCTGTATCTCTAGCCTAATAACCACACAGACACTCTAGCCTCAAAATACATATATACAAAGGCACGATGGCCCAAAATGTCCCGACTCACCAGCCTATATGTACATTTACATTTACATTACAATTGGGGTTCGACCTAGGGGTATTACATATGTTGTTACAGAAGATGCTACAAAACTTTCTACAGAAAAAGAGATAGCTACTACAAAAGTTGCTATGGAAAAACAAATAACCTCTCATAGTTATGGCTACAAGAGATAACTACTATAGAAGAAATATTTGGTTATAGAAGAGATAGCAACAATAATCTAGTTGAATGTGTTACATAACAACAACAATATACCGGTCCAAATTGGGAAATGATTTTTCCTGCTATGCCTCTAGTGGCATGATATGCACATACATAACTTCCTTCCCTTCAATGGTATGACAAGATGAACATTATTTTTAATAATAAAACAATGGATAATACATTATGTTAGCACTAGAAGTCACACCTAGATTGTTGTAGGTGTAAGCCTAGTATCCATCAGAATATAAATGGTTAAAACAAGTTTATACTTGAGTGGATCAACAAGACTGAGTAAGAAAGGGAGAGGGCATCAAACTGTCTGTAGAGGCATTCCATTGGGCATGGAGTCATAACAACCTACATATCAAAGGCAATTAAATTGTATACCGGATAAAGTTTTATATAATTATGGGTAGAAGCATATAGAATATGACAACAGGAAGAACATCCATCGTACAAAGATCCTTTCTGCAAACAGATTAAAGATTGCTTAAACAATAAACAATTATTTAATGGGAAAGCAACAAATCCTTTGTTGTTCATGAATCCATCAATCAATGGCAATTATGATCCTCAAAACCTGCAATATATTCAAGCAAGAGGATGACAAGAGAAATATAAAACAAAGAACACAATCTGATAAACAACGCTCATGAATCTTTAATGGCATAAATGTTGGTTACAAACAAGCCCTCGGGCTTACAAATAAGCATCCAAACTACTCCTCCAACTCTTGGATCATGAATCCAACCTCTTCCTCAACAAAACAACTCCTATATATAGTGTATCATCCTTCCTACTCTAAAGAGGTAAAATATCAAGTGGTTGCATTGGATTCCCTTTTCTCTAGGAGTTGTTACAATAAGGTGAAACATAAAATCCACCTAGCTCCTATTTTTTTGGATCTTGTCTATTGTGATAAATGTTTTTTGAAACATGTCATGTTGCTTGATTTGGTGATAGAACACATGTCCCTCATGTCCAACTACCTCCTAGGAAACCATTTGAACCCCCTCAGACAGGTGGCATCCCTCCTACAACTCAGATTTTTCAAACTGTTAGAGTTTGCAGTGCCTTTGAAAGCATGTGTTGTGAACTTTCCTGTGGGTGATGATTTCAACTTTTCTCTCAAACGACGAACTGGGTCATGCTGATTTTTGGTTAGCAAGTCCATGATATTATGATTCATCTCCACAAAAAATTTCAGAAGAACTCGGATTGACATTTAAAATTTATGATGAAAAAATGACTCCGTTGTGTACTAATTTGCTGCAAACTGTCCCAAAATACTAGTTCGCAACGCCTTTGACAGCACGCGCTGCGAACTTTTCTGTAGGTGCATGTTTACCTCCAAAATGATTCCAAACTTTAAAAAATTGCATAAGAAGTTGGGAAAAACCTTCCAGAGCCTGCTACAAATCTCTTGAAACATGAAGTAACCTTGGAGAAATCATATGAAGATGTTAAATTTATCTGAAGACCCAAAATCATCACTTAAGTTGTAATTGTATGCACAACAACAGTTGGAGTATGAACAGGCTGCAAGTAGGAGGTGAGAAAAGAAGAACATAAATCCAACTTGGATGAGGTTGCAAAAATGAATAATTGAAGCAAATCGTTGTAAAACAGAGGGTTTGCAACTCTAGTGGTTAAGTTCGTAGTGCCAGTGGTTAAGTTTGCAACACTAGTTTGTAGCGCGAATTGAACTAGGTTTTTATGAAAAGCTTGCAAGATTTTCCACGTTTGAGGAGAAAAATGTGAGTTGACAGGTTAAAACCTTGGACCTAGATAAATCTCAACTAAAAATGGTTTGATCTATCAAGAAACAAAGGGTTCACAACGCCAGTTTGCAACGCACAGTCTGCAATGCACGGTTTGTAGCACAGAGTTGTAATGGACAGTTCGCAACGTAGGGTTGGCAGTGGATAATGTTGTTGTTAGCAATATGAAACTGTAAGATGTTTCTTTGGTATAACAATATTGAAAATGGTCAGGGTTTAGGATACCAAAGTTGTGGGATTTAATTGGTGCAAAGAGTTTGCAGTGAAAAAACATGTAACAGTTTGCAGCACGGAAAAATTTATAATAGTTTGCAGCGCAAAAGCATGTAACAATTCTATCCAGTTCAATCAACCCTAAAACAACACACAATCACCAAAAAGGTACATGGTGTATCTGAATCTTCAGCTGGGGTCTCATGAACTAGATTAGGACTTAGTTGGAAGCATCCAATCCTCTTTCATCTACTACAGCCAGTTCACAGTGCCAGTTTGCAGTGCGCTTCATTCAAACTGTTAGATGTGTTTCTTGAAACCAACATGAAGAAAATGATGCCTTGACTGCGTTGAAAACAATGAGATATCCCTTGACATGTTTCGAAGGTACAATGATGAGATATTAGTGCATAAGGTACTTCTTGATACGCTGCAAACTTTTAGGTGAGTTTGCAGCAAGTAGATTGGACACTTGACTTCACCCTCAAACAATTGAAAATCACATAAGGAAACTTTTGTACATCCCTTTGAGACAAGACACATGATAATAATAAGTTTAATACCGAGGGTGTGACCAATGTTGACCCCTATTTCTTTCATGATGATGAACACTATCATGACACCAAGACTCTTGCATGGAATAAGGTCAGATTTTTTTACTCCTGAACATTTCATGTGCTAACACATTCAACACAATAAACAATGTGGTTGAGACTTAACAGTAAAACTTTGGTATAAATCAAACAATGTCATTCAAAGTATCGGATCAATCAATGCCGCTATATTATAGGTCAAAGAGATAATTATGGTGAATATGAAATGATCTAGCTACCTTTAATACCAATCAATTTGGGACCCAAGCAATGTGTTCCAACAATTTAATTGCTTGATACTCTCCAATGATTTTATAAATTGGCAACCTGCAAGGAAGAACATGTTTTGTATCTCAAGTTAGGATTTATAATGAGTGGGAAGATAGTTCAAAAAAGATGAGAAAATGGTTGTGTGTTTATAATAATGGCCTGGGGGCTTGTGGCCATTTGTCATTGAGTAATAAAATGCAGATTTTTTAGTATTAATTTTTGTTGAATGTTTTGTGGAGTATGTTTTAATTGCTCCTAGATGATTGTGATGTGTAACTCTAATATTATCCTATGCTCTACATCGGAAGTGAACCAAGAGATATATTGGCATAGGGAAAAACCTCAAATGAAATAGCACCAACTCTAGCGGGAGTGGAACAATACAAAATTTATTATGCACAGAGGTATGATAGTGCCAACAAAAAAACCAAGGCTTAAGAAGATGAGCACGATCTAAGAAAGAACATATTCATAATAAGAGTTAGTCGTTGTAAATATATTATTGGTAATGGTAACAAATAAATATGGTAGTGGAAAAAATGGTTCAAAAGTGAAATTTAACACATCATAAGCACCAACAACTATATAGGTGATGCAAGAGCATCCTTGGCTAAGAAAATTATCTTGCATGCATTTGAATTTGTAAATAGGTGTGGAAGAAATAAAAGTATTTTTAGGGAAAATTTCAAGACTTGGGTATATTTGTTTTTCCCTAAGTGTGCATTTTTAAAGCTCTTGATATTCACTTCCCTGAATTGTGGAAATAAGGACAACTTCATTTTCAAGCACAATTGAATGTAGAAATGGAATCTGATCCAGATTTTATGAGCAAAATGAAATGAATACAGATTATTAATAGGTGCTTAACACAAAATAATAGAGGTACATTAAAATTGGTTTTCTATTCAATAACGAAATAAGCTGAAAACTGTAAAATGCAGCAGAAACAAGCTTGTTGGAATGGTGGTGGCTTATTTCTAAGAAGAGATGTGACGGTTGCACTCATTCACAAGAAGATGATTACAATGAGGCTCTGAAGGCCTTTTTACAATAAGGAGGAATGTCAAAAACCCTAGACATCCAAAAACCTAACCCTAGGAGATGAAACACCAAAAGTCATGTGGGTTTGGGTAAGTTAGTACATCAACTTCCCGAGGTCGTAACTTTTGCATACGATCTTCGTTTTAGGCGTATGATAGCCCGTGGGAAAGGTATTGTTGAGGAGATTAATTTTAGGAGAAATATCGAAGGAACTTACATATTGCAAACCTGTTTTCCCAAAAAACATCGTTTAGGGCCTCAAAACGGCTCCGTAAGTGAAAACTGCTAAAAATAGTAAATTACCAAAATTGCCATAAAATTGTTTTGAGCTAGTTGGAAAAGGTGGGTGGCCACCGATATCCAGCTAGATCAGAATCATGGCACAAGATAAAAAAACCTTATATAGAATTGAATATATAACTTAAATCATCTTACATATTTTAATTTGGATTCTTAACTTGGCCTTGGCGTGCATTTTAATAATGATGGTGTGCATTCCCTCATAATTTCAAAAATATTGTCAAATGGTAGTTTTGCAAACGAATTGTGTACAATTGGAATTCAACTAGTAATGCAGATGGATATCAATAAAACCTTCAAAAATGCCCACATAACTATTATTTCAACCCTCAAACCTACAGGAAACATTGGATCTATAGATCTATGGTTGAGATTGGTTTAATATTACAACGTGACATTAAAGTTGCAAACCATAATCAGATTTCAAACAAATAACAGGTGCATTCTATAAGATTGCGGGTCCGCCAAAGGTCGGGTCCACCACCATGCTTTATAAACCTCCGCAATGAATACAAGTTGTTCGATCTATGATTGGATCTCAAACTTAAAACAAAACTATATTGGATTTGAATTTTGGGTACGAGTCTTGTCGTTAACCTATGTGCATATACCCTTGCCGAAATGGATTATGATTGTCGATCTTAGCCCTAGATCGATTCTAAACCACATGATTTCCAGATATAATAATTCTGACATGGTAATATTTGACAGAGAATTTAGATTGAGAACAAAACTCCGATTTTCTAAATTCAATTGCAGAATATACTTACAATTCGTTCCACAGTGAATTGGATGAACTCTCGGCGTGAATTTATAAAGAAAACTCAGATATTTCACAACAAGAGATCAAATAGACATACATAGTCGGCTCCAAGGGTGAGAGTTTCCAAATGAAATTCAATTTCTTTTATTGATAATCAAAGATTTATCAATTTATTCCACATTCCAAGCTCTCTACTCTCACCTCTCGACCCATGAACACAAGAGCTCGATGTGATTAAATAAATTCAATTTATGTTTCTTAGATCCACTATATTTGTATCAAAACACCTTATTCAACCCTAGATCATGTATTCTAGCCGAAAAATCAAAACAACTTCTATCTCTGTTACAAAGAAGGATCTGAAACCGTTGTTGTATTATTCAATTTGAATTCTAAATTTAATTAAAACAGAAAAAAAAATTAAGAGAACCAACTCTCTTTGGTAAAGTTGACTTTGACTTCAAATACAATGATGATTTTGTTCTTTGAGCTCATGCTCCTGCATCGAACTCCTCAAGTCAAAAATATTCATGAACTCATGTTCATGAGTTCTTCTATAGTATTGCCACTTTTTTGTATGAGTGCAACAATTACCCAAGTAACATCTTCCAGTGGATGATCCTTCCACTTCACCAAGTACTCATAGTACTCTTTCCCTCTTGTCTTCTTCAACACTCTAGTATCCAAAATTATTTCCATCTACAGCTTCTTCTCTATAGGAATTTGTTTCTGCCACTTAATTTATTGTCCTATGTCTATCCAAATCATTTGATGATTGTTCTGCTTCAGGTTCCACATAAGAATACAAATCTTCTACATTAAAGATGGGAGAGATTCCCATGTCTTATGGAAGTTCAATCTCATAAGCATTGGCTGAAAACTTTCTCAAAATCTTGCAAGGCCCAATATTTTTAACCTTCAGTTTGTTATATGTGCCTCTAGGAAATCTTTCTTTCCTCAAATGTGCCAATACTAAATCTTCTTCTTCAAAAACAACTTCCCTTCTCTTCAAATCTGCTTTCTATTTGTACTTGAAACTATTTTCACGTAACTGTTCTTTAAATTTTTCATGCAACATTTGCATATCTGAAGCAAAATATTCTGTATTTGCGCTTCTCTTCTCCATTTGTCCCAAATATCTGAGCTCCAACACTCCTCTTTGGTTTACTCCATAGACAATATTAAAAGGACTTAACCCTATATTTCTGTTGGGTGAATCATTATAAGCAAATTCATCTTGTGGTAAAGCTAAATCCCACTGATTAAGATGTTCACTTACCAAACTTCTCAATATATTACCCAAAATTATGTTTGTAACTTCAGTTTGACCATCTGTTTGAGGATGGTAAGTTGAACTAAAGTTAAGACTTGTTCCCAATTTCTTCCACAATTTCCTCCAGAAGTGTCCAACAAAATTAATATCTCTGTCCGAAACAATACTAACAGGAAGACCATGTAGTCTTACTACTTCTTTAAAAAACAGAGTTGCATCACTAGTTTTATAACATGGTATAAAATGCGCCATTTTAGAAAATCTATCTACCACAACAAAAATGGAATCATTGCCTCTCTAAGTTCTGGGTAATCCCAAAACAAAATCCATACTCACATCATCCCAAAGTCTTTTTGGAATTGGCAGTGGCTGATATAAGCTTGTATTCTAGTGTCTACCTTTTTCATGCTGACAAACTTTACATCTTCCCACAAATTTATGAACATCAGTTCTCATTCCTGGCCAATGACAAAAATTACTCAACTGAGCATAAGTTTTGTCATTGCCAAAATTACCAGCAAGTCCTCCACTGTTCTTTTCCTGCAACAAATTCTCTCTCATTGAACATTTTAGAATGCACAATTTACTTCCATTCAACAACAATCCTTCTTGCAACATGAAATCCATCCATGGACTTCTATCTCTCAAAACTGGATTCTGATATGCTTCATACGCTGCCTTAAAATCTGCATCTTCAGGTTACATATATTTGAGATGTTCTAATCCAAGAACACTCACCTGGAACTCCTGAAAACTAAACATCTTCTGCTCAAAGCATCTGCAACCTTGTTAGAGCTTCCACTAATATGTTTTAATACAAAAGTAAAATTCTGCATGAATTCTACCTGTTAGCGATCAAATAATTCATTCTGAAATTTGTTTTGATATCATAAGATGATAGTAAGGTAAAGATTTATTTATAAATCTTTAAGTTTTAAAGTATATAAGATTGGCTTTAAATCTTATTATCCAATGAAAAAATGATGTGGCATCTCAAAATATACCAAAAAGAAAATTTTAGCTTTCACTAGCTAAATGAATTTTTCACAATGTAGTAAGCCGGTGAAAGTTTCCCTTTTCACCGGCTAAATGATTGTTTTCACAATGTAGTGAACTGGTGAAAGTGAAGGTTTTTCAGCTGATAAACTGCCTTGGGAAAAATCAATTTTATGAGTTGTGGAGAGTCTTTTTTACACGCTCAAATATTTGATTGACAACTAGACATCCTAAGCTTTCCAATGGTACTTTTAGATCTTCATTTAGAGCTCGGGAAGGCAATAAAAAGTTCCCCACAAGATGAGGCATCATTTTCAAAAAATTTCCAAAATGTATGATTTTGGTCAAAAGGTCAAATTCGACTTGGTTGAGTTTATTAAGGAGCATATGATGATGACTAATTATACATTTTATCAAATATCATCCATGAGTGCAGACGACACTTCATTTGATCAATAGAAATATTCAAGAGATCAAATCCTAAAATGTAGGAATATGACTAGATTTGGAAATCTGGATTTTCCTGTTTTAGTCACCTTCTTGGGAGACAGATTCTGATCATCTAGAAGAGTATTTTTAGAAACTGAAGGAGGTTTTTCATAAGCATGTGTGGATCTTCAATAAAATCTCTCAGTTTTCCAATATCTCTTGTGATTTGTGAAATATAGGTCAATCTTTGAGCACCATATTTCTAGAAATTAAATCATCTGTTTTTCTTGTTTTAATCACTGTCTTTAAGGATAGATTCTGATGAGTTGGAATACTATTTTTAGAAACTGAAGGTGTTTTTTCACAAGCACGGGCAGATATTCAATAACCTCTCTCAGTTTTCCAATATATTTTGTGATTTGGAGGATATAGGTGAATCTTGGAGCAACATTTTTCCATAAATTTATGTCTTTTCCAGCCACATCACAATTTCAAATTTGAGATAAGAAAAGAGGTTATCGGATCCATATTTGGAGGATCTTCAAAATAATTTGTAAAGCTTATTTAAGCTCATAGATGTAAGAGGCAAAGGGGTTCTATTTTGGATACAGGGACTACACTATATTGTAAACAACATTTTCATATGATAATACAAATCACAGTTTTCTCTCTCTATTGATGTCAGATTTCGCCTTTCCTTCTGTACTCTTATTCGAGTTGTTTTAACTGCAATATGACTGTCATCTCATTAGTTAGTTCATAACTTGATTAATAGTTGCTTACATTGTTTATTAAACCCTACATTGTGTATCTGGTTTATAAGCCTTGATTTCTTCACCCACTTTAAAGCTACTATCTGATTATTAATCCTTGAGAGCACTAGTTCATTTGATTATCCATTTTGACTATCTGAATGCCACACTGTAGTTGAGTTATACCATTGATCCACACATACAAAAAACACAAAAACAATTTTACTTTAAGTTACCAAGCATCTTTGTCTTACAACCACAAAGAGTTTCTCGGAGTGATAACAAATTGGCGCCGTTGCCGGGGAACAGAAGACTGAAGTTGAAGATAAATTCCCTGGGAGATGACATAGATCCATCTTTGATGATAGACAAAGTCTGTACCTTTTCTTGGTTGTAGTCATCTATCTGGTGACTCCATGAAGCACGGATTCAGTGGCGACTCCATAATATTCAAATGTCAAAGGTGTTTGCATCTATTTTGGCTCGGAGGTTTGCACCTCTTGACTTCTCAACAGTTCTTGGTTTCCCACATCCAGTTCCTTCTATAGATATTTGGGGAGATCATCTTCCAATATTTACAGAAAAGAAAGAAGACAATCCTTCAGATCATCTCATCAGATTTCATCAATGCATGGTTCAGTTAAATATTCATGATGAAGATGTGCTTATGAAGATGTTTATGTATTTGTTGGAAGGTGATGCTCGCGAATGGTATAGATCTTTACCTTTTTCTAGTATATATTCTTTAAAAAAATTTCATACAACATTTCATCATCGATGCGAAAGGTTTTTCTCTCGGGAATTTCTTCTTGAACATTGTTGTGAAGAATTTATGTTATATGATAAAGATGAAAGTTTTTCTGCTTCATCATCTTCTCATTATTGTACATCTAAAAAGTTAATTATTCCAATTACAAACCATACAGATCAACTGCTTATTAGTCAAATAGAACTTACAACCAATGTAGGAAGCCATCAAATTTTAGATTTATAGATCAAGGGAAATTACAGCAGATACGGGGACAAAGATGATGATCAGATTTTTAAGTTAGTGTGTACTGACAATTCTAGATCTGCATCAAAGGCTGAGAACTACTTACATTCAACACTGAGATCAGTGAGAGAAGCCAGCAGCTCCAACAACATTTCAGTTCTCAGTTGAAACAACAAGAGTACCATTTTTCTCCTTATAAACATGTTGTTTCAAATTATGGTGGAGAACAAAGTGATATTTTTCAAAATCTTTT
>JZKD02S1805007.1:72510-105381 GCA_000966675.3 Picea glauca | reverse complement strand
AGTTTGTTTATGCATGGATGAGTGGCAGGTGAGATGTAGTCAACGGGACAAATGGGCAAGGGAGTGAGGGCGCAGAGGTGGACGAAGGATGCATTAGTGTGGTGAAGGATCGGGCGAAACAGATGGAATGGAAAATGGAATCAACCGATCTAGATGTCTTCATCACGGGAGCAATGCCAAATCAGCAACCAAAGAATCGAGTTACCTATGATTATAGGACCCCAACATAGGCTCCACCTGGGGATGGCAACTCTTTCAGGAGGTGTCAAGAACCATTGAATTCTAAACATGCAAACCGATGCTTTATTCATTGGCCTGATCCCAAAATCTTATTATAATGCAACCTGTACCTATTTTGATCTTTCAACTGAAACCAAATCAAAATGAACACTGCTGAAAAAGAGATGATTGTAATGTTGAGCTTATTCACACTCTCCTACCTACCCTATACTGTTGAAAATCATGCTAAATCAAATAATACAAAAATGCCAATGAAGTCAATCAAGTAGTTGCTGAGACCAGTGGACTGCTTGACTGCTCGTTAGCATAGTCAAAAAGGCAACTTGACCTTTTGTCCATAAATTCAAAACTGCAAAGTGTAATGGCCGATGCTGAAAACATGATTGATCTTTACAACAGAGACCTCGACAATCTTGAAGAAAAAAAGTAATGCCATAGATAAATTGGGGCTCTGCAGTGGAAAATTTCTTCATATAGATGACTATAGGATCAAGGTAGAACTGACATGTTCCTTGATTTTTAAATTTAGCCAAGTCAACAACATGATATGGCACTGTATCTATGCTATTTGCATCCTCGTGCAATTTCTGATATGGCTACAAATTTTCTAATAGGTTTAGCAGTAAGACTGTTTCTAAACTAGATTATGAAGTTGATTGCCTGACCATGTCAAGATCATAACAACTTTTCCACTCATGACTGGCGAATTGTAGAAATTGAAATGACTGTTGCATTGGTTCCACTGAAACTTCTTGATTTTCTGTGTGTTTATCCTTTAGCATATACTCAAGATTCTTTTACAAAAGCTAAAATGAATTAAAGCTTAATGGTACAGAGTTATTTTGGATTAACTCATAATTTGTCTCAGGTTCTAAGATTTCATCTGGAATTTGAAAATCAATGCAGGTCAAGGGCTGCAATTATGGGTTTAGAACAACCTCCATAGTATCAATGGCATCTTCAACTGATAGATCAGAATTTTTTTTGTCTTTACTATTTACAACTTGTCTAGAGTTTCTTTTCAGAAATTGAAAAGATGAGAAACATAAGGGTAGAGTGTTTCCACTTACTCTGAGATTTTCTGCACTTTGATCATTGCTATCATAGTTTCTATGCACAGAAAGAATGTCTTGTTGGGATTGCAAATGATCTTCTTCCTCCCAACAATATGTTGTTGATTTCTTTGGAAGACCCATCTTGATATCATCCTCATCATAGTGATCATGCTTGGGTAAATCTTCCATGAATGAAATGTCATCAAACATGCACTTCATATCAGCTGGTTGTTCCTCTGCAAGTTGAGATGGAGTTTCATCTTTGACTGTGTGATGAAATGAATACATGAAATAATCATTATCCAAACCATGGTACCAGGGATGAGCTGCAAACTGTTTGAGTCCATTGAGATTTTTCTTTTCTGGAACTAATGAAACGCGTGATTTTTGAACAAGAAGGTCCTCTTTCCTGCTAATTTCATGCATCATCTCTTTTGCAGTGCTTTCCAAGACATCTAGTTTCACTTCTGAAGATGTCAGATGTTCCTTTTCTATTTTGTCTTTCATCAATGCTTCTAATTTTGCCTTTCTATTTAGCAAGTTAGCTTCCACATCAACTGCAATCTTTTGCATTTCTTCAAGGGTGGCAGTGTTTCTTTCTCTCAATTGAAATACCATCTCAAGAACGAAGGCATCTAGGAAATGAAAGTGAGTTGATCCTAGGGGTGGCCTTATATTAGCAGACATTGCATGATACACCTTATTGAGCCATAGTGAAAACTAATGTATTGTCTCCCCTGGTTGTCTTTTCAAATGGTCATACTCTTCTAGGATGAGAAAGACATTTCTCATGATGACCCATCGATCTAGGAAAACTTGCACAAATTGACGAAAATTGTTTATGCTTGCAACTGGAAGGTTCTTAAACCAATATTTAAATTTACCTAGCAATGATAGGGAAAACATCTTGATACATACATCATCTTCTTCCACCTCAAACAGATCTAAAAAATCCTCAGGATTTTGAATGTGTTTTTCAGCAGTGATCTTCACATTTTCTCCATCAAACCTGGGTAGATTATTGATGTAATTGACAGGGAGGTCATGGAGAATAGGAGGCAAATCTAGAGGCTTGTATCGGTCTGGGATTTTCACAGGTATAGGAGGTAAATCAAGGGGCTTATAGCTAATTGGAATTTCAACAATGGCAGGAGATAAAGCACGAGTCTCATGTCTCACTGGGCTTTCTACAGGTGCATCTGGAATGTGCACAGGTGTATGAATATGTACATAATCTAAAATTTGGGGCTTAATATCTTGAGGCTCATCAATTTGCAGATGATCAATATAAAATTCAACAATATACTCTTGGTTTGGATTGGAAAAAGATAGGACATAATTACAGAGAAAACCAAAAATGTCTTGAATACAATTTGAGCTTGAATACCTTCTTTTTCCATATTGCTTGGTCATGTTTCAAGTTCTTCCTCTAGTGGAGACTTTGAGTTGGCATTGTTTGGAGTTGATTGGAGTCGCCAGGTGAAATATTTCAGCCTTCTTGTGTCCGATCACTGTCCACCATCAGTGATCAGATCTGGAACTTGAAGTGCACTACTGGAGAAAGTTCCCCAGTATGGTCACCATTCTATTAGCACTCTGTAATTTTCCCAAGGATGTGGAGGCAATCAGAGAGGTAACATCAAAACCAATTCGAGTCTTGGATCTATCCCTCCAAGACTCAGAGAGGGATATCTCTGTCTGATATAACTTTGTTTGTGTATGGATCTTAGGCTAGCTATGCATAATAGGATTTGTTTTAGATTTGAGGTGTTTGGCTGAAGGATTGCTTTAGAATCCCATTGGGCTATGGGGTCTGTGTTAAGTTTGAGATTAAACAAAGGTCTATAAGGTATCTTCAAAGGGAAAGGTAATGTAGACGTTGGATCCCTTAAAAATAAAATGATGTAGAGCAGGAACAGACGAGATAATTAATTACAACAAAAAAGAATTTAAGAATTTCTTTGTTGTAACATCAGAGGAAAACATTTAGATTTTCAAAAGCACTCCAAAGAGTATCAGAGATAAATTCTGCATTAAATCTCCTTTTTAAAATTATAAAGAGATAAACATAGTGATGACTGAGTAGAATCACATTCAACAAAGAAAGAAAACTTCACCAATCGTCTACACGCAGGAATCCTGTGAAAAGGTCCCTTTGTATTCCTGGTGAATCAGAAAAATATTACAGAGAATAGCTTTCCTGGGTGCAAGAAATCAATAACCCCTTCCCATTTGAATCATTACAATATATAAAAAAGACTCTCCCCAGGCTCAGGAGGTCAAATTCAACCACCTAGGCAAAAAATAACAACAAATCCCCAAAAATCTGGAACTGAAAATTTGGTCGAATCTGCTGAAAATAGGGGTACGCTCAGACATTTTTTTCTCCTCAGCAGTGACACATGTGCACAATCTAGAGGATTTTATTGTATATGAGAATGTTCTAGACAAAAACCTCCTTTGGTTTCTCCAAATTCGACTCCATCTCGCCGAAATAGCTCCCGCAAAGTCAGGATTGAAACAGGAAAAAACAGAAACTGAAAAAATGAGGCTGAAATATGGCTTCGATTCTCCCAAATGGTGGAACCTATGCAAAAAATGAGAGAGGTTTTTGTTTTTCAGCCTGTTGCGGAGAAAAATTTCTCTCGGTTTTTCAAAATTCGTTTTCTTTTTCCTAGAATCCTTCCCGGAAAAAGACTGGTCGAACTGGCAAAAATGACGATTTTGAGTTTTTTGGGTGAGCGATTTTGTAGGGGGGAAAGTGGTATTCTGGACCCCCCTGAGGTGGTAAGTGGTATTGGGAGGAGAGGGTCCGAAATCACTAGAGGGGGTGACAAGTGTCCCTCCCAATACCACTTTCCCGGACCCCCTTGAGGTGATGTGAAGTGAGGGAGGGGCGGTCCAGAATGTACGGGAAAGGTAAGGGGGAAAACTTCAGGATATGCTTTTAATTTTTGTTTTTATTTTTAATTTTTTAATTTATGTTTTGTTTTATTATTTACTTGTTTACGTTTTGTTTATTTTTATTTAGTATATGTTTTATTTTATTATGTGTTTTTTTTTTTTGACAGAAACATATAGTGGAGATTTGTATTAATAACAGTGGACATGCCACTGGGTTCAATACATCGATAAAAATTTGCTTGAAAACTGGAAAACTACTGCCTGAAGATCCTAACTCCTTACTAAATTATAGAAATAAACTGTTTCAGCGAGCCTGAACGGCTCCGTGTTATTACATCATTTCTTGCTTGGATTTTTTTTTTCTTTTTTGATACTGTTTGCCATTCAATACTTTGTTCCATAGATTGACTTTCCGACGGGTCCTGAGGGTCTTCCTCGTCGGCTATATCTGCCCAGCGTGAGGTATAGGGTTCCGGTCGGGTGGGCGACTTGGGAGTGGCTTCTGCCGGAGCTTCCCCCTTAGCAGGGGGCTTGGTTTCGGCCTCAACTTCTTCTTCTTCTGCCGCTTCCTGGGCCTTTCTTTCAATGCGCGGTTCTGATGGTGCCCCCGTCCACCAAGTCGGTCGTTGGTTTTTGGATGGCCTTTTTTTCCCGCGTTGTTTTCCACAGCTACGAGCTAAGTGCCCCATTTCAAAGCAGTTCCTACACCTGAAGCTGAGATTCTCATAGTCGAGGATTTGGGTCCTGGAAAAGTCCTTGCCTTGAAGAATTATTTCAGCTAGAAAACCTTTGGAGAAATCCATTTCAACACAAATTCGAGCGAAGGTGGAGCGGGCTGGCTTTGATTCCGGACTTCTGCAAAGGAACTTGCCGAGGCCATTGCCAATCACCTTAAGAGACTCATCCCCCCAGAAATACAGGGGCAAGTATGGAAGTCTCACCCAGACTGGAGCTGAAGAGATACAGTTTGTGGATGGATCGAAGGCAGGGGTCCATGGTTGCATGGACAGGCCTGTTTTGCCCCAAATCCACGGCCCGACGTTAAACACTATGTCTCTGTCGCTTGTAGATTCAAAAACTACTATAAAAAACCCCTTTGCACAAGGGCAGGTGATAACTTCTCCCTCTAAAAGTGGGTACCATTCGGAAGAGATCCATGCTAGCAGATCCGGCAAATTAGGCCAATAACCATTAAACCTGCATACTAGTGCATGCTTGCTGTAATGGCAAGCATGAGTTAGGGCTTCCTTTGGCATTTGAACTGAGACTGCAGGGGCTTCTGGAACTGCTGCATGCAACCCGGCTGGTCGACCTTGACGAGAGGCAGCCTTAGGGCCTGTTGCATGCATACCAGAGGGAAATCTCTGGCGAGAGTCCACCTCTTTAAAGGAGGGGGCCGGATCTAACGAGATCTCGTTTGCCGGAGCACCAGGGGTCATGCTTGCATTAGAGGGCAGCCCGAAAGAGAGAGTCACAGCCAAGGAAGGGAGGCCAGCATCCGTAGCCACAGTCGCACCAGGAGGGACGTCTTTGTGCTTTGATGACTTGAACGACGCGAACAAAGGTCCTGGGGGAGCGCAACCGTGAAGGGGAGCCGCGATCGGAGGGGCCGCCGCTACAACAACAGCAGGAGGGTCGTTTTTATTCTGAGCAGAGGACGAGGGAGCCGCCATGGAGCCTACGGAGTTTGTTGTAGCTTGATGGAGGGAGTAGGGGCCAGGAGGGCCACAGGGCCGGCGGCCTGCGGGAGGTCCAGGAGAGCAGGAGCTGAGAGCTGCCAACCCGTTGCTTTCCTCCACCTTCACATCCTTAAATTTGAAGGACATGGGGGTGGGCTTTGATCCACTTATGTGTGCACGGGTCACGATACCATTTATTATAGTATCTCTCGGTGCAACCACACGTTCGACCACTACCTCAAGGTGTCCCCATGGCTCCAGGTAAAGCCCTCACGAGAATTGAACATTTCCCAACGGTGAAAAACTCCTCGCCTTCCACCATTGGATCCAACCCCTTTGGGCTATTATGTGTTTTTAATGTATATGATTTTTATTATTGTTTTTATTTGTGTTTTAATTTAATGTTTTATATTGTTTATTATATGTTTTATAATTTTTGTTTTAAAGATTTTTTATTTATATATTTTTATACTTTGTTTTATATATTTTAATATTGTTTAATTTTTAATGTTTAATAATGAAACACTAACCTAATCACTAACCAACTAAATTAATTATTAATTTATTAATTTCTAACAAGACTTAACCTAGTTTATTTGTCTAATTACACTAACTTTATTAACCTATTTACTAACTACTAACATTATTAATTAATCTAATCTTTTATTTATTATCAATTACCTTATTAAACTAATCAATATTTTATTATCCTAAGTTTGTTTATGCATTGATGAGTGGCGGGTGAGATGTAGTCAACGAGACAAATGGGCAAGGGAGTGAGGGCACAGAGGTGGACGAAGGATGCATTAGGGTGGTGAAGGATCGGGTGAAACAAATGGAAGGAAAAATGGAATCAACCGAGCTAGATGTCTTCATCACGTGAGCAATGCCAAATCAACAGCCAAAGAATCGAGTTACCTATGATTATAGGATCCCAACAGGGTCCACCGCCATGTTTTATAAACCTCTGCAATGAATATAGGTCGTCTGATCTACAATCGGACCCCAAATTTAAAACAAAACTATATTGGATTTTAATTTTGGGTACGAGTCTTGTCGTTAACTCGTGTGCATATACCCTCATTGAAATGGATTATGATCATTGAACTTATCCCTAGATCGATTGTAAACCACACAATTTCCAGATATAATAATTCCGACGTGGTAATATTTGACAAAAAAAATAGATTGAGAATAGAGATTCGATTTTCTAAATTCAACCACAGAATATACTTACGATTCGTTCCACAATGAATTGGATGAACTCCTGGCATGAATTTATAAAGAAAACTCAGATATTTTGCAGGAAGAGATCAAATAGACATACACAATCGGCTCCAAGGGTGAGAGTTTCCAAATGAAATTCAATTTATTTTATTGATAATCAAAGATTTATCAACTTATTCCACATCCCAAGCTCTCTACTCTCAACTCTTGACCCCTGAACACAAGAGCCTCGATGGGCTTAAATACAATCAATTTATGTTTCTCAGTTCCACTATATTTGGATCAAATCACCTTATTCAACCCTAGATCATATATTCTAGCCTAAAAATCAAAACAGCTTCTATCTCTGTTACAAAGAAGGATTTGAAATCATTGTTGTATTATTTGATTTGACTTCTAAAATTAATTAAAATAGAAAAAACAATTAAGAGAACCAACTCTCTTTGGTAAACTTGACTTTGACTTCAAATCCAATGATGATTTTGTTATTTGAGCTCATGCTCCTACATCAACTGGGAAATCAAATACATGGGTTTTGAGTCTAGCATGGAAAGTTTTCAACCAACACTGACCCTTTTCTTATATCCTGCATGGGGAACACTTAGTGTGCATTTTTGTAAGGTCTCACATACTTTTTGAACATTTATTTATGAAGTTGAACCAAAGATGATGACTTTAATGAAGAAACATAGAAGCCATAAAACAATATATAGATCTGAACTGAAGCAATAAGGACAACAAACCATAAGAAGAGAAGTGATAACAGAGTTCGAAACACAATTGCCTACATCTCCGGGCCTTTGTCTCAGTGGGGGAGGCTTATTTATTAATTATTCAATGATTTCAAAGTAAAAAAAAAGCACATCAAATGGATATCATACTGGTCTCACTGTGTTCTTCTCGACCTCAGAAATCCAACACAACTGACGGCACTGAAAAAGACTGAGTGTAGCTCCCAGAAATGGCCCGCAAAGATCTCCTCCTCAACAACTTCCCTACATAAAAATGGCTTTGGATTGGCTTTGCTTCAACATACCTCTTCTCTGACTATCCCTCCATGGCCTCAAACAGACCTAGTTTTTATAGATTTGAAGTTGGTTATCCTTCCCCAACTTCCTCCCAAAATCTGGGCTCAAAAAAAGCCCAATATCTCCCAATAATGGCCAAAATCTTCAATAGCAGGCATAAATCAATTAAAAATCCATACTGTATGGTTAAAAACCCAATTTTAGCCAAATATATGGGCTAAGCCCCCAAAAGGTGGTGCGCACCCCCTCTAAACTGGTCATATGCACTAAATTTGGCCAACCGTTGGCCCCAAGATTGCACTAACACCTGGTTTTGGTGCACATATCATGGAACCTCCCCTTTAAACGCGCTCTGGTGGTTATGGGTCGCACCCCTTTTTTGTTGATCTGTGGTCACATTACCACATGCAACCATGGGTTGGGGCTTATCCCCAGCCCCCTCCTTTTCCGCCATATTACAATATGCATTCTAAATAATTATATTGTGGCTTATATACATAAGGCACATACATGGCGCGTTAGTGTTAGGTCTCTTCTCAAAGCGCTTGGCTTGGCTGGTTGGTCATGGGTTCAAAACCCATGGACCACCAAAACATTTTTAACTCACCACATGTTTGATGACTGGGTGCCATGTGGCTGCCCATGCTTGGGCCACGTGGCACCACCACATTTTCCCAAATATTCGCCACGTGTCCAATTCTCATTGGGTCTGTCAACTGTTGCAGTGTTGCCACATGTCTCTGCCACATCAACATCATTAAATAGCTTTGGTGATGTCATGTTAATGTCAGCATTGACTTTTTTCCAGTTCACCCCTTTGACTTGTTTGTTGTTTGAGAATTTGATCAGAGTGCGATAACTCTCGCATACAGAGCCCGTTTGAGAAAATAGATATATGGCCAGAATCAACACGACGAGCCGATCACAATGGAATTGGTTTCATTTGATTCCGAGAACTTTCATTTTTGCACCTTTTCTGGACCTGGGAAGCCTCCTGGATCCGATTCTGGATCAGACCTCGGCACTAAGGACCTTTTGGTCCCCAAAAGGTTACTGACTAGTCAACAAGCTCAGGATAGGCCACCCTACTTGTCCTCTGTCTCTGAACTCTGCCCTGTGCACCTGTCTCATCAAGATCAACTGTAACACAATCATGACAACTGACATCATATTGTTAGCCATTTGCACCCTGTCACATTTTACTGAAGCCACTATCATCCATGTAGACAACATTACTAATGATAGCATCAAAAAGACGACTGCAAATGAGCTAATATAATTGTAATATTTTCACAACATGAGCTTATCTTGAAGCAACCTATGATTGATTTTCCTTTCAACAATCATTTCATGTTCTTTCTTAAGATCAATTACTTCATTTGAAACAATCATTGGTTTGTTGCTTGCTTGAACTGCCTTCTTTAATTGTTCCATTTTTTGAAGTGTTTTATTTTCCTTAACATGATGAGCATGGACCACATAATCTTGACCTGCTTTGGTTAATTGATATTGATTCTTTGTCATGTAGAAGATTGCCTTACGATCATATAAGTATGGACTACCTAAGACCATTCCACATTCACTTAGCGACACTACATCACATGTTACCTCGTCCACATACTTAGATGAAATTGCAAATTTGATTGTGCACTGTTTTGTTATGTGCATTTGATAATGATTGCTTAGCCATTTAAGTGTGTAAGGCTTATGATGTACTTGTGTTTTTAACCCCAATTGCTTAACCAATTCTTCTGAGATTAGATTAGCTTGAGATCCACTGTCGATTAATGTGTCTATCTTAGTGTGTCGCATGATGGTCCTTATATGAAACAAGTTACTTCTACAATCAATGCCTTCACCAATTTTACCTGTCATACCAACCATTGAAACCTTAGATTCATCACCTGAATCCGATCCCAAGACTGTGGGTATTGTTGCGGCTGCAATTGTTTGCTTCCCTTTCCTTTATTTGAACCACTTTGGTCTCTTCTCGGGATGCAACTGCCAACAACGTTTCTCATCATGTCTTTCTCGCCACTGCATTTGCCTTTTTGCCTGTCCACTTTCTCTTGTCCTCTGTCCTCGAAGATGATTCCCCTGATACACCTTCTTTCCCTGCTTCAATGTATGTCGCTTGAACAGAAACCTCATCAAGGTTAGTGGGTCCAAACATGAATACAGTATTTCTAATATGGGCAGGTAAACCTCCTATATACTTCATAAGGGTTTCCTATGTATGTAAAGGGATATCTAACATCAATGCCATTTTTCGAAAGCCATCAATATACTCTTGCACTGTTTGTCATTTTCTTAGTTTTAAAGATTTCCATTCAATTAATGCCTTTTCTTTATAACCCAAAGGATAGAATTGTTTCCTAAGTGCATAAATGAAGCTTTGCCATGATGGAAATACATTACCCACTTGTTGCGTTCCATTTTGCAACTTGCTTTTCCACCAGATGAGAGTTGTACCTGCAAGTCTCAAAGATGCCAACTTGATTTGTGTGGCCTCATCCTTGATCTGTTGCACACTGCAGTAAACTTCCATCTGCCTGACCCAATTGTCAAGTCTCTCTGCATTAACTTCACCATCATATATGGGCAACTAAAATTTAACATCAAGTTTTAATAATGGCATTTCATTCTTATGTTTATGAACATGTTTCTTTGCATTTTATTTAGAACTTGAACTTGAAGAAGAAGGAGAAGAAGGAGGTGATGATGGAGGTGAAGGAGGAGTCTAAGGAGGATCCTCTTCCTCATCACTTTTTCCCTTTGAAGATTCACCCAGATTTGGTCTTTTCCGTTTCAAGTAATCCTCGTACAAAACTTTCATCATCTCCGACATAGCAAGGAAAGTTTTCCAGAACTCTTTCTCATCCTGAGAAAGCCCTTCTTTCGATGCCATGTTCTCACTGTGAGAAGCTCTCTTTCTCAATCCAATCAATGGATTCTATTTAACAAGATCGCCTTCACCACGATGTAGCTTTTCCCTGGTTAACATGCAAAACTCAAATCCAAACGTCAACTAGCTCTAATACCACTTGATCTAAAAAGATCTTTTAATGACTGTGGTTGAGTTATTAATTGCATGTGTTAATTAACAATTTATGAAGCTGAACCAAAGAGGATGAATTTAATGAAGCAACATAGCACCCATAAAAAAATATACATATCTGAACTGAAGCAATAAGAACAACAAACCATAAGAAGAGAAGTGATAACGGAGTTCGACACAAAATTGCCTACGTTTCTGGGCCTTTGTCTCAGTGGGGGAGGCTTCTTTATTAATTATTAAATTCTTGCAAAGTACAAAAAAATTACATCAAATGGATATCATACTGGTCTCATTGTGTTCTTCTCGACCTCAGAAATCCAACACAACTGATGGTGCTGAAAAAGATTGAGTGTAGCTCCCAGAAATGGCCTGCAAAGATCTCCTCCTCAACAACTTCCCTGCATAAAAATGGCTTTGGCTTGGCTTTGCTTCATCATAAATCTACTCTGAATGTTCCTCCATGGCCTCAAACAGGCCTGGTTTTTATAGATCCGAAGTTGGTTATCCTTCCCCAACTTCCTCCCAAAATCTGGGCTCAAAAAGAGCCCAATATCTCCCAATAATGGCCAAAATCTTCAATAGCAGGCATAAATCAATTAAAAATCCATACTGTATGGTTAAAAACCAATTTTAGCCAAATATATGGGCTAAGCCCCTAAAAGGTGGTGCACACCCCCTCTAAACTGGTCATATGCAATAAATTTGGTCAAGCGCTAGCCCAAAGGGCTAAGCGTTGGCCCCAAGATTGCGCTAGCACCTAATTTTGGCGCACATATCATGGAACCTCCCCTTTAAATGCACTCTGGTGGTTATAGGTTGCACCCCTTTTCTGTTGATCTGTGGTCACATTACTGCATGCAACCATGGGTTGGGGATTATCCCTAGCCCCCTCCTTTTCCGCCATATTACAACATGCATTCTAAATAATTATATTGTGGCTTATATACATAAGGTACATATATGGCGCGTTGGTGTTAGGGCTCTTCTCAAAGCGCTTGGATTGGTTGGTTGGTCATGGGTTCAAAACCCATGGACCCCCAAAACATTTTTAACTTGCGACATGTTTGATGACTGGGTACCATGTGGCTGCCTATGCCCGGGCCACGTGGCGCCACCACATTTGCCCAAATATTCGCCACGTGTCCAATTTTGATTGGGTTTGTCATCTGCCCAGTCAACTGTTGCAGTTCTACCACATGTCTCTACCACATCAGCATCATTAAATAGATTTGGTGATGTCATGCTGACATCAGCATTGACCTTTTGCTAGTTGACACCTTTGACTTTTTAGTTGTTTGAGAATCTAATCATAGTGTGATAACTCTCGCATACGAAGCCCGTTTGAGAAAGTAAATATATGGTTGAAATCAACGCGACAATTTGGTCGCAATGGAATTGGTTTCATCTAATTCCGAGAACTTTCATTTTTTAGCCTTTTCTAGACCTGGGAAGCCTCCTGGATCCGATTCTGGATCAACATTCATATATACAAAATATAAAGTAAATGCAACATTCAATCATAACATTAAAACTATAAATGAATGGCATACGAACATAAGCATATGTTCACCATGGTGTAATGAATGTGGAGTCTTTGATCTATCTTCTTCAACCATAAGGACTTGATTGTACCCAGAAAATACATCAAGCATATACATCAGTGCATAATCAATGACCTATTGCAATAGCATATCCATGTTTGGGAGTGGGTAGTTTTCTTTGATACTTTCTCGATTGTGATCTATGAAATCAACAAAAAGATGAATTTATTCATTCTTTTTTCTTACCATAGGATTCGAAAGTCATTCTAAATGTTTGATTGGAAAAATTATACCAGTTTTTTCAATTTTTCCAACTACATTTTTACTAAGGGATTCAATTTGGGATTTATTATTCCTAATTTTTGCTTAAAAGGTTTTGATCCTTGTTTGAGTGGTATAACATGCTGGAATATAGACTTGTCATATTCCTTTAAATCATCATAACTCCAAGAAAAAATGTCCTGGAACTCTTTGAAAATAAGAGTGTATTGTTCTATTTCTTCAGTGGTACAACTAGTACCAAGATTTATGTATTTTGGATATTCATATGCATTGATATTGATTTCTCATGTCTCTTGAACCTTTCTAATAGAAGGTTCCTCAATTAAGTGCATGGTGTTTGTTTGGTCATCTCTTGTAAAAAGAGATTCCAAGCTGACATAATTATTTGGAAGAACCATAACACTTTGATCATGAAATTCCTTTTGACTATTTTGGCTTTATTCTGAATCATCAAATAATGTTGATTCATGGTCTGTAAGAAATCTTGCAATGTGCTCGTCATTTTCAAAAAAGTTCCAATACTCTTAGTTATCGAGTATTGAAGGTCGAAAAATTGTTTTGGCATGAAAAGTATTTTGATTATGAGAATCATCTGTATTGAAAAGGGATATCACCATTGCCAATGAATCATATTTTTTATTTTTTTCTCAAGGAACAAAAGAAGTATTGAAAGAATTAAAAGATTCTATGATTTCACACACTCTCCTTGCATAATGTTTCAATATTTATTTTTTGATTCTATATCTTCTTTTGATGTGATTGATAACCAGTTTCGAATCACCAGTCACCACCAGATCTTTTACTTTCATTCCAAGGGCCAAGGCCAATCCTTGAATCGATGCTTCACACTTTGCTTCATTGTTGGTACAAGGGAACTCTAATATGATTGCATGTGGGTAAATGCAATATTTAGGACTTTTGAAATCAATACCATCTCCAGTTCTAGACTTAGAGAAAGCACCACCAAATGACATTTTCCAAAAACCTTGGAAATATTTTTTTCATTTTGCTTAAGTAAATTTAGTTGCTCTGTATTGAAAATAACATAATTCCCAATTCCAACATCTACATAGTTCTGCATCATTTCAGTTTCCTTTTTCTTAAATGATACTGGTTTTCTATGTTCTTGAGGAACTCTGATCATTGTTCCATATTTGCTTGGGAGCATCATGCAACTCCCATCATTCATTATGTATCCTTCAATCAATGAGAACAAATCTCTTCCTGAGACAACATTGTATGCTGGAGGCAGATCAACTACTATGATAGTAAAGAATGTTGTAATGTGGGGTGCTACAATAATCCCTACACAAAATATTTAATTTCTCCATAAGTTGGAACTTTTCTTGAGTCAATGGCATATATACTTTCACCATATTCACAGTACTTTGTACATTCCATTCCAATAGCTTCCTTTACTGATCATGGAATGATATTGTTAGTGGCTCCACTATCCACCAAAAAATTATGTAGTGTCAATTCATGACTCTAAGGATATATAAAATGGTGGTACCTTTCCTCTTGGTATTACTGATGTGATATTTTGTTGTTGTCTTGTGTTCATCACAACTACCTCTATTCTTGAATTTGTTTCATCCAATATCTTTAAAATATTTTCTCTTTACTAGGGTGTCTTAACTACCTCCATAAATGACAAGGTAATCCAAAGCTTAGTTAGTTTATCAACAAAATTATAATTCATTTGCAACAAAGTCTTCATCTAATTAAAAACTGGATGTTGTTTTGCTGGCTCTCGAATGTTGACTTTTTCTTTTTCTTTTTCTTTTTCTAGTTGTTCCCCTATTGAATTTATTTTCTTGATTTATGGTTTGAACAACATTTTCTTGTGAATATTCATAATCTTCTTGTTCATCAAAAATATGAAAAGATGATGAATCTTCTTCCATTTGGATTGATTCTAAGACTTCATCCTGATCATTGATTATTTCTTGATCAAAGGGCTCAAAATTTTATTCTTCTATAATTTCTTCTAGCATAACAACATTTGGGTTTGGGACTATGGGTGATCTTGGTCTATGATATTCAATTATTTGATCTCTATCATTTCTTCCATTTTCATAAGGTAATGGATCTCTCATATTTTGATGTGGCAAAATGAGATTCTCTCTCCTCTTGAGCCGAGTTATCTCATTCTTCATTTGTCGAATAGTTCTGCTCATCTGAGAAATTTCTTTTGTTTGTCTAGTTTCTTGAGAAACTCCAGGATCATTTCTCACATTAGGGGGGAATCCTTGGAGAATTCCTCCCCCAATTGCTTTATTTTCATAACTTTTATAGGTGGATGGTCCCCGAGGTGATATTGATAGACTTGTCATTTGTCTTTACACTTTTCCAAGAATAATCTCAGGATGAGCATGAGTTTCTAACATGTATTCTTCCATTTATATTTCTTTTTGGATTGATTCATTTAATGTGTTTATTTGTGAAGCTCCTAATGCATAATTCACAATTGATGGCATGGAATTCTTGTAACATCCAGATATATCAGGATCATTTGGGTGTTTACCATCTGGGATTTAATTTAATGTCTTGAAAAATCGTTTAATTTAATGTCTTGATAGGAAATAGGTTTTGCATATCTACTCATGAACATATCTTCTAAACATCAAACAAACCAATTGATTGAGATGGGAGAGAAAGATACCATTCATAGGCTCGGTGTATCAAAGTTTGCATAAAGACTCTAACCATCACATCATCATGTTCAATCAACTGAATATCACAAATACTAAGGAACTAATCCATATTCCTTTTAGGATCCATAACTCCATCACTTGAAAAGACAGGTAAAATTCCTTGAGGTAGAGTTGGCAACAGATGTTGTTCTCCTCGTAAATTGAGTGGGATAGACCTAGCTCTCCTTATTGGGTTTCTTTGTCTTTTGTTTCTTTGTCTTTCTTCATTGGGGATTTCATTTCTTTGTTCTTCTCGGACACCCATGATTATGATACCACTGGCTTCATATTTTAAAATTTTAATTTCTTGGTGAATATCAAGTTTCTTAAATTTACTTCTTGTTAATGGACCTTTGTATGATTCCAACTTTTTAAAGTTTACAATTGTCTTCTTTGTCTCAAAGCTATTGCTATTTCTTCTTCTTGAGCAAGAAATTCCCAGGTTCTTCCGAGTTCTTCACAACTCCGAGCTCTATTTTAATTGTTATGTCATACAACTGGTGCAATATACTTCTTTAATCTCTAAGTCAAACTTGTATTCGGGGTTGGTTGGGTTATGGTAGAGTCATCCAAATTTATGATATGTGAAACTAGCCTTTTGTTTAGTTCCATAGCATTGTCACCAAAAAGGTTGATATGAAATATTGTCTTACGGTCTTTAAGACAACATGAGGAGGAAAAATCTCCCTACATTTTTAAAGAGGTGGTACTCCTCTATTTTAAATAACATGCAAGAACATAAATGATTCTTGAGAGAGGACCAGGTTTATTCTTGAAATAAACATTCACATGTAAAGAGTATATGAGAAAGCACTAGGTTTCTTACATAAAGAAAATATTTACACTATAATACAATATTTTAACAAAATGAGTATACGGTATCATAATATTACATTTCTATCAGAACATTCATCAGAGTAAGACAAAATATTCAACACAGGAAAGGGAAATATGAACCGCATATGGAAGAGAACTTTAAATGATCATTCCATTAAATGAAAACAATATTTTGATAGACACACATTTGAAATCTCATGCTTAGAACTTAAATTTTGAGAGATTAATAATTTAATGTCCCAAATAGTTCTTAGGGAACCTAAACAAATAATAGGTGTCTTTATAAAAATAAACAATAGTGTTTGAGATTTCAATAAAGTAAATTGTGTTTGTCCTTCAAAGAGGATTGGGATAGGGCTCCCGCAAACCATAAAATGAAGAGAGACTTGGAAGAAAAAATAAAGTAGTTAGGGGTAATCCTTTGGTTTCACGGATTCTAGAAACAGAAAAAGAAAAATGAATATTAACCGAGGAAGAAAAAAGTGGTGAAAGAAAGAATAGGGTGACTACTCGACTTACTGTGATGGAAATTTCAAACCATCATTTGCTTCTTGTGGAATCTTTTGTAGGATTTTTTTGTGTTGGAGGTGGCATAATTGATGTAACTACTTCTTTCTGATATATCTCGATTATCTGAACTAAGGCCTTTGTTAACCATTGTTCGATGAACTCCCTCATTGGAGCAACCATTATTTCATTCTTGGTCTTAGTTTCAAATAACTCATTCTATAGTTCTCTCAAATCAAGGCTTAATTGATGGATTGTATCCTCAATGTCTCCATTCTTATTTACATACCGAACTAGCCATATTTCTATTTCATCTTCAAAGAACTCAATTGAATACCTAAACACATTAGCCTAGACAACTTTTAATACTTCCAATTTCTCTAGTAGTTGCTCTCTTGATAAAAGTATTGTATCCATTATTAAATGTGGCCATCTAACTCTTTGATCAAATCAATAAGTTTCAAGAATAAGTCACCCCTTTTAATGTTAATAGTATCACACTCAGTCAACAACTCTCTTAGGCATTTGATTTTCTTTAGCCAACAGGCATTGATCTGTTTCATGCGAACCTTAGAGTGGAGGTTTTGATCTCTTCTGTGTGTCTCACTCAAAATTGAAACCTTCATTGTGAATGTTCCCACTGCTTCCTTATAGAATCCTTCATCATTTTTTAATTCTTTCTGGAGATACTCCCTAAATTGCAAAACCCTTGTTGAGAAAGTAGTTGATCTATGTGCTAATTCCCAAATTTCAAGGATTAAGTCTATTCTTTTCTTAACACCATATCCAATGTATTTCCTTGCAGACATTAGTAATTTAGATGAACCCTTTAGTCTAGAACTGGTCTCGACAATAAACAAGTTATAATGTTTGTAGTTAAGGTAAGGAAGTCGGTAAAAACGATTGACTCATAGTCATCATTTTGTGTTTACGAAACCTTATTGTATGTTGCCTTAAATATTTATGAAAAAAGTACAACTCTACAATGCAATAATTGTTATCACTTTGTTTTATTTTATTGCATCTCTTTAATCTTGATATAGTTAGTAACATATGTCATAGTGATATTATGCATGCACATACAAATAAAAATGTTGACAACTCTAGAATAATATTGGACTTAGATATTATATACAAATTAGAAAATATATTCAAAATATTGAAATCCATATATACTTTGTAGAAATTCAATATTGACACTTTTGGAATCAAAATTGACACTTTCAGAATCAAAATTGACACTTTCAAATTTCAAAATTCACACTTTCGGAATCAAAATTCACACTTTCGGAATATAAATTCATACTTTTGGAACTAAAATTATTCAAAATTCAGTCTTTCACAATCAAAATTCACATATCTAAAAACCAATATTCACACTTTCATAATCCAATTTTGCACTTTAAAAACACCAATATTCACACTTTTGAACTCGAAATTCAAAGTTTCTTAGTCTAGATTCTTACTTATTAGTCAAAATTTAATGAAAATGGTGTTATAGAATTTTACAAGTTGATTATTAGATCTACTCATATGGAGGAAACCAAGGAAAATATTACCCGATAATAATTTCCTAAGGTTGGTTATTCAATATAAAATCAATTTGATGTGATTTCACTTTGTTGAAGAGGCCTATCATTTGGCCATGGAGAAAAAGAGAAGATGGAAGCAAGGTAACTTAGTGAAACAAAGGAAGAGGACAATGGATTTATGGAACAAACCAAACATCTCACGATTTGGAAGGAGAGACCAACACCTCTCAGCTAGGAACTAAAGAATGAGATTATCCCAAAGAGACTAGGGATACAATGGAAGAGGATGTGGTATAGGTTTTGTTGAATATGTTTGAAACGTGGATAGTGTAAGAATAATGTATATGGTTGAATTTAATGAAGGTATAAAACAAGATGAAAGTGCACAAGTATCACACGCATAAGAGCGAATGAGTGGAGAAGTAATAATTCTAATAAAACTCAAGCATGGGGAGCATGTGATGATAAAATGAGTGTTGTTAAATTTGGAGAAGAAATAGGTTCAAGGGCCTTAGCTAAGAAATTACATTTTTGGAATGAAACGCAAGTCCAAAATAAAGTGTTGCAAGTTTATCATAGATGGATGAAGCACTAGCAATTCAATATCCACAAAAATGGTGCAAATGATGAACTTAAAACATACACCACACCCCAATTATTAGGTGTCATTGCTATTAAATACCACCAAATCAATGCAATGGAACATGCAAAGTAAATTTTCATGTTGGGGATTAACATGATGAAATTGTGTTGTGATGTGATACAACTGATACATGCCATATCATATTGGGAAGATTGCAACATTATGAGAAGAAGGTAATGCATGATGGTCAGAAGAACACCTACCAATTTGTGAAGGATGGTCAGAAGTTTGAGCTATAATAAATGAAGGAAGATGAAGGGGAAAATAGAAACAATAGATTTATGTTGGTATAAAAAAAGAGTTTGTGAAATAAATGAAGAAAATGAATTGTTGCTATGCAACTTTTCCAAAGGAAAAGAAATCTGAAATGAGGTAGGAAATGCCAACTCAAGTGAAGTTGCTACACAAATAGGAGGAAATCATTTCAAATGGTTTTCAAGTTGGTTTGCCACTAATGAAGAGTAAATTCATCAAATATATTTAACTCCCAGTTCAATATTTTCTAATAAATCACCTCATAGATTGACAACAACAAAATGTGAATCAATATATAGGCAAGTTCAATACTTGTTGGATAGAGATTTGATAATGGAAAACTTGAGTCCACGTGCAACCCCTATTTTAATTGCACTGAAGAATGGATAGTAATGCTAGATGTGAATGGACTAAAAAACCATTAATAATAAACCATCAAGCACAAGCTCCCATTTCCAAGGATTCACAATTTAAAAATGATTTTTTTGAGTGTTGCAAGGTATGTTTCAAAAATTGACTTAAAGACTAGATATCACCACTTAGAATTTGAGAGGGTGATGATGGAAGACCACTTTCGAGATGAAAGAGGTGTTATATGAATGGTTGGTCATGCCATTTTGATTGACACATGTGCTAAAAAATCATGAGATTGATGACTAAGGAACTGAAGCCATTCTTGGGCAGATTCATGGTTGTATATCTTAATGATATGCTCATCTTAAGAAAGAACAAGGAGGAACACTTGAAGCATTTGCAATAACTTTTCAAGAAGTTGAGAAAGAAGAAGTTGATGTTTTATTTGCAAAAGTGTTTATTCATGCAATAGGAATTGGTGTAATTGAGATTTTTCATCTCTCAAGAAAGTTGAAGCTAAATTGGGAAAAGGTATTAGCAATTGTTGAATGGTCAACACCAAAGAGAACATTTGAGGTAAGAATATTTCATAGTTTAGCAAGTTTCTACTGAAAATTCATTAAAAAATTTAATGGGATTTGTGCGCTAATAATTGAATGTATTAGGAATGGAATCTTCCAATGGGCATCAACAAATAAACATAATTTTGATCTCTCTAAAATAAAAGTGATTGAGAACATTGTATTGGATTTACCTGATTTTGATCAATTTCTCCAAACTAATTTCAATCCAAGTGGGACAATGGTAGCAATGGTCTTGAGTTAAGAAGGAATGATAGTAACTTACTTGGTGAGAAGTTTAATGAGGCTAAATGAATTTCTCCATGTATGATTAAGATTTTTATGCGATCATTCAAGTTGAAGAAGTGGAGACATTGTTGATTACTCGAAGAATTGTTTTTGAACATTGATCACCAAGATTTGTAATTTATTAATGACCAAGAGAAATTTAATCAAAAGCACATGAAGTTGGTTGAGTTATTGCAGAGTTGTTGAAACATAGGAGTGGAAAGTCCAATAGAGTTCGTAATGCATAGAGGACAACATTGGTGACTAGGATGTCCATGGTGATAGTTGGGTTTGAAAGGTTGTAAGAGTTGTATGAAGAGGACATTGATTTTGTTGAGGCATGGAAATATTGTAAAAAATGATGGAGTAAAGATAGGGAAATGGACTTGTATCATTACATCCAAGAAAGTTTGGTTCCAAAATCAACAATTTTGTACTCTAAGAGAATCAACGATAGAGAACCTCATCAAAGAGTTACACAATGATGGCTTAGGAGGTCACTTCAAATTCGATAAGTTGAGGGATTTAGTAGAAGAAAGGTACTATTGGTTGTGTTTCTAGCATTGTGAATAAATGAGTTGAAAGTTGTCGAATTTGTCATCATGCAAAGGGAAGTGGCCAAAATGCTAGATTGTATACACCATTTCCTGTACTAGATGGACCATAAGAGAATTCGAGCATGGATTTTGTTCTTGAATTGCCAAGAACACAATGAGGTAATCACTCTTTTTTGTAGTTGTTGATAGATTTTCAAAGATGCATCATTTCATATCATTTAAGAAGAACATTGATAACATAAACATTGTTGTTTCATTTTTCAAATAAGTTGTTTGATTGCATAATTCCAAAGACCACCACTTGATATAATGATTGTAGGTCTCTTGGAAATTTTTGGAGGAGCTATGGAAGAAATTAGGCACAATATTGAAATTTTCAACCTATCATCCTCAGATAGATGGTTAATATGACATTGTAATCAAGTATTTGATAAACTTGATGAGATGCTTGGTTGGAGAGACATCGAGATAGTCACGAATATGGTATTGGCACAAGTCAAGTTTCCATACAATAATTTAGTGAACAAGGTTACATGTAAGATACAATTTCATATTGTGTATGGGAGGTTCCTGGAGGGATATGCATGAAGGAGAAAGTGGGAACAACAACATTTCATGGTTAAAAATAAAGTTGTCAAATTAAAAACGACACCAACAACTTGCATGAATGGGAATAGTTGAAATTATCTATTGTTTGGTCAAATAAATAATGTGGAAAATGTCAATGGCATCGAGAATATAGCATTTGAGGTGAATTGGATTCCATGATTGAGGAATTGTAGTTGTTTCGACACAAACAACATAAAATTGAAAAAGATCCCAAGGAGATTGGGCCTTCACTACTTCATTTGGAGTCAAGTTACCACACCAAATCAACGTTAAAAATGTTGAAACCACCATTTTCTGGCATCTTGATTTTGCAAAGTATTGGGAATTAATGATGTTATAATTTCGTTGATATTTCAACATTGTTAACTTGAATTTTTCAACATTAGTAATGTTATCGCCCAAATTAGCACCATTGAAATAGCTCCACTTGTGGTGCTGAGGTAAACAAAGTTGGGAATTGCACCACTCTCACATCAAT
This sequence comes from Picea glauca, assembly GCA_000966675.3. Lineage (NCBI taxonomy): Eukaryota > Viridiplantae > Streptophyta > Pinopsida > Pinales > Pinaceae > Picea > Picea glauca. The sequence continues at coordinate 83,051 of JZKD02S1805007.1, read as the reverse complement.
ACCTTTCTCCTTCACTTTAGGCCAACTCCTAGAATCCACAGGGGATACCCCAATATAAGTGAAGTAAACCTATCAAATAAGTCATTGTCCCGCGAGATATCCACTTCAACAAAAAATACCTTGATATATCGTTAGATAGAACAATGCCTTATAAGTGATAAGATTCCTTAAACAATATTCAATATAAATGAAGAGCATGAACCACCTAATTGGCCGAGGGTTAGGAGCTAATAACTATGTGCTTAGTCTGAAATATGAGATAGATTCCGTATTAAATGAAAACTAGCACTAAGAAATTACAAGCTTAATCAATATACACTCATGAACTTTGCATAAACTTGTAAGAATGGATGGTGATTACCCTTGGGGTTTCACTAGGAGAATCTCTCAATAAAAGATAAATACAATTAGAAACTAGGAGATCAATGTCCCAAATAAATATGTAAGATAAACTTGAGAAATAATCTAGAGATGAAATATCGAATAGGAGAGGGTTAGAATACACCTTTAAATCACCTTTAAATCACCAAACTCTAGCCTTTAGGGTTTCACCAAATCTAATTTATAATGCAACAAATTAAATTACATATTTAAAGAACTCCTTAAATCATCCCACAGGATGTTAGAAAAATCCTTTAAGCACTATGATAGAGGGGAAATTTTCCTTATTAGGGTGATAAATAAACAATGAAGCATAAACCCTTGAACAATATGTATAGAAAGTAAGATACAACATTGATCATCCAGTAGACAATAAATGAATATTTATGTTTTTTTTTCTTTATGTTTTTTTGTATGTTTATATTTTATATGACATAAAAGAAAATAATTTGAGTTTTTAGGGTTTTGTGGTTGGTTGTTGGTAGTTAAGTTTAGTGCCTTGTCTCCACTTAGGTCTTATGTGGTCACAAAGTATACCCCTTTAAGAATTGGTTGTTCAATGTTTATGGGTTAGAGTAGGAGACTAGTGCCTCAAGGCTAGTAGTCCCTTATCTAATCAAGACAAACCATGAAAACCAAGGCCCTACAAGAAGGGTTTCCTAAAGGGAATAACCTTCACCAACAAGATCAACAAAAGATTGGAAAAAATATTTAAAACCATTGCCAAGGAGTATAAAAATGATCAAGACAAGAGATAATCACTTACCAAATAGATTTAAGGAAGATGGAAGAGAAACAAACCCCAGATGTCCTCTTCCAAGTAGTTGAGTAACTATTCAATGAATCGATCTTTCTAGCTTTAGTAGAAAACTTGTATATTCACAATAGTCTTTGAAGTACCAAGAAAAATAGCCAAGAAAGAAAGAGCTCGAAGAATTGTCATAAAAACACCTAAATGATCTTATATCAATAGCCTAAAATGATTTCCAATAATTCACAACCATTTGAATGAGATGAGTGCCTCTATTTATAGAGGAGACCTTTAGCTCCTTCCCATTTTTAATTCCATAAATTAATCTTAAGGAAATAAAGTAAAAGAGACTTTCCATCTAATAGCTTGGAGACTAAATCAAATTACATTTAAATGATACTTTAATGTACATGAAATCCTCATAAGAGTGTGTAAGAGAGGACGTCACCCAGGAATGAAGAATGAACTGGGGGGGTTATGTGGCTAGGGTTTCCCTAGCTGCAACCCCTTCCACTTCTTCGTGGCTTCCTCCTTTTGTCGGGACCCCTAGAATGTGCTCCACTCCTGTGGATACTTGTTTTGAGTGCCCCATCCTCTTGATGGTTCTGGTGTGCCGCAGATGCTTCTTCGTGGGCACCCCCTGCTGGCATCCCTTGGAATGTGGCTCCGTCCCTGTGATTGTGCAGGTTATTTTTCGCTTGGTGCCCCAACCTCTTGACGATTTGGGTTTTCTTTGGTGTGTCGCCTGCTTGCGCGGCTCATGGACTGTTTATGAGGTTGTTTTTCAGTTTGTTGCTCACGATTTGGTGGACAAATCCGTCTGGGGCTTTCGATGGCTTCCTCTCTCGGTGTGTTGGTGGACAGGTTATGGGTCTCTGATTTTGGGATCTGGAGCTTGATGTTGTGGTTGATGGGTTTTTCTGCTTCTTTGGTGGTTGGGACAGAGCTTTGGGGTCCATCCTTTGGGCGTGTAGTGTGGAACTGTAGTTCTGCACTTTGAGGTCCTTCACGGGCGTGTAGTTATGTCTTTTACTTTAGATGTAGGATCTTACCAATCCTTATTATTGTAAATATACTTAATGGCTTAGTTTGTTTTTCTGGACCCTTTCAGGTTTCTTTTTTTTCTACTCTTTTACCCATGGATTGGGGGAGTACATTATACACTTGTGAATGTAATTTTGAATCCTTTTGAATGAATAAAATTATAAATTTTCCAAGGAAAAAAGAGATTACGTCACCCTTGAAGTGAAAGCTATTTACTTGGGATCATTAACATTATCATGGAAAAGGGGTTGAAACCATAATTAGAAACTCTACCAAACTTTAACATTAGCCTCCTTTAATCCAACAAGCTTATTAAAAGGTGGAACGATACCCTTGAATGTGGATGAATCCTTAAAATGGGATGTAAGTCTTCTTAAGAGGACCTTTATGTTTTGTCCACATTTAAAACGATACTTTAAAGTTATTTCCAGATTATTAAAGTGAGTGCCACATCACTTTTTAAACTATTATCCTTTATAACCATCCAAAAGTGTCATGTCACCTTTTTAAAATACTCCAAAGTGCCCTCGATTTGTCATAAAATTTAAGCACGGGTCAGCGCTCATAAAAACGATAATAAGCTCAAAAACAAGTGACCAATTTGGAGTGCGTTCTTCACTCTTTAACGTGGCATGTGTAGATGATGACCATGTGGATGTAAATAGCGCCTTCATTCCTTGTAGGATGTGGCTTGTGGCTTGGTACAAGTGAATTGTCTCAAACAATGTGAAATTGGATGCACATATGTAAAATCATCTTTACGAACCCATGGTCAAAGTGTGGTCCGTACATAAGCTAAAGAGGGTTTATGTGAGGTAAATAAGGTGTGTTAAATCACATGTGTGATGAACCTTACAAATCATAATCACTTTTACATAGAAAATACAATAAGTGATTAGTTAGGGTTCATGTAAATAATGTATCCTAATAGATCCAAAATACATATCCATGACATAAATACATGACTTGATGGGAGTTACCATCACCAAGGGATAATCATTCGGAGAAATAAAACCAAGTCCCCTAGGAATGAGGATTAAAAGGACATGCCCTGACCATCCACCTAAGGGGATCTAAGATACCAACTAACCAACACTTGTACATAAATCGTCCCAACATGGACACATACAAAGAAATCATCAGACTTTGAGCTCATTGGAGTGGTCACATCTCGTGAAAAAATGTAGGGTACACTGCAAAGAATTTGAGGTGTAACAACTCACTCCAACTCAAGGACATGTGCTCATCTTGAGAGTGCATGAGAAATCCAAAATATGAGAAACATTTGGACGTGAAACAATCTAAACCAATGGATATTAAATACAGGGGAGGGTAGAGACACAAGTGCCTTCTCTCCTTCCCTAAAACAAAAATAAATCCATGTGTAAATGAAATATATATCCAAGCACATGTTAGTAGCACCACATCTCATAGGAAGATACATACATGTAAGCAACATTAAATTTTTATTCTAAAACAAAAGGGTAATGCAGAAATTAAAAAAAAATGAAACACATAAGTTAATATAATGCTCATGCTAAAGAGCTTATTCATTCTAACATATTCTAACATAGCAAACATAACATGCTAAGTAAAATCATAAATCCAATGTAACCATCTAATGAGTTCATCAATACCTTGAAATTTACCTTTGTACTTGGTCACAAACCAAAATAATGAAACATCAAGGATCAAGTAAGCATATTCCACCATCTCCTTACCTTTCTTTGGTTAAAATTTGAAGTATGATCATATGATCATGTGAGAGAATAATGAAGGTGTGCCAAGTTTTACTAGTATCGTTGCAAGCTTCTTCAATCCAGAGGTGGATATGGATGATGTAAGCATCTTTCTTGTCATAAGCATAGGACAAACCATCATACTACTCATCAAACCATCAAGAAGGAGGGGCTCCTAAGGCAACTCCAATAGAAACCTGAAAGACAGTTGTTGCTCCTCCTTATTGTTCTCGATCATATGTATGGATGAAGCATAATAAAGTCCACCATATCTAAAAAAATATGTAAATCCATGACTCATGGATGACTTCACATGTATGTGAAGATGAAAATTCTTGTAATAATCCCAAGGTATTGAATCTTTAAAACCATTATCACTAGACGGATTTTTTTGAATGTGGAAGTCATGAGTTGGGGACTTCCATGGTTGAAAAGTTTCCACTGTCAGCTGGACATGAAAAACCCCTTCATGTACCTATAAATCAACCTCATTGGTGGAATGACATGGTCGTTCATACATAGTGAAGTTGGATTTGCATTCAATGACTATGTTCGATTGTCCACAAGACTACAAATCCACAATTTCACCTTTAGAAACATCATGATCTGTATCATAAATGCCATTCCCATCAAAACAAAAACAACTTGTATCCTAGTAAATTATTTCAATATGGAGAAGAAAATCAATATTATCAATCTCTTTTTCATCATTCTCTTCATCAAGTAAGTGTTCCTCCATTAGACTTTCCTCTTCCAAGCTGCTAAAAGGTGTATCATGAAACTCAAAATCTTGGAAAGGAGTATAGCATATAAAACCCTTTCTTTCTTGTGGTGTAGAATTAATGAATTCTTGAATGCTTTTGTCATAGAGGTTCTCTTCATATATCTTCCCTTCAAAAGTGTATTTATTTCGAATGGAAGCATGAGAAGATTCTTCATCGTCATTTTCTTCTTGAGGATTTGCAACAAAATATTCAATGAACTCATCATCTTCAAGAGAACAACAAGGTGCTTCTTCAATATTTTCTTCAACAAGTTCTTCTATGTTAATCACATCATAAATTTCCTTGACATCTTTGACATGGGGTACCTAATCCTCATCCTTTTCTGATTCTGAAATGTTGTGCAACGGTGGCTCATGTGAGGGAGGAGAGGGACGAGCCTCTTCAAGTAGACCATCTTCATGCTCTAGCAGAGAAGGTTCGCAATATTTGGTATCAATATAATAACACAAGAAACAAAATGCAACCTTTCTTTCTTTTATTTTCACAAGAATATCACTTGAGGGATTATCATCATATTTCATCATCAAATCACTAATCCTTTCTCCCAATCTGTCTCTTATATCGAGGAAAATACAAGCATCTTCAACTTCTTCATAACCATAGATCCAATGCTTTTGAAACTTTTTTTATTAATCGTGGATATGATTTTATCTCTTTAGCCTTCAAAATGAAATACCAATTCCATGCATCTTCCCCTTGCATTGAATGTGCAAATTCTTTCATTAAGGTTCATTCATAAACAATGTTATTCTCTACCACAAAATCCATGAAAGCTGAAAGGTGTCTTGAAGTCAACCATTGATTTCCATTAAACATTGGGACCTGAGTAGTCCATGCATTAAAAATGAATCTCACTTAGACACAATATAACACCTACAAAATCCAAAGGAGCAAACAAAACTTTCCAAAAACTTCCTTAGTTATAGGCCATATTTGAAACATACAAGGTGATGATTTATTAATATCATATAATTGCATACCAATCATACAAATACCAAAGATTTGGAATTTACAATATAACTTGAGAATTATGAGAATATGGGTTCATAGATATCTTACCTATGCTTTGAATCAATCTCAAGTTACCTTTCAATCTTTATTTATGGGAATTACCTCTTGCAATGTGCCTCTTTATATTTTCTTTAAGTGGAGTCACTATATGAGATAAATCAAGTTAGCAATAACAATAATCTCATCAAGATACAAATACAAGAAAACTTATCCATAACCTAGGGGATGCGAGAAAATATTTCAAGCTTGTCATGGATAATGCCATATCCAGAAACAAACCAACAAGGACGTGCCTAGTGACATCACCATAAAATGTTACCGACCAAATTAGCGCCTTTGTAATAGATCCACTTATGGTTCTAAGGAGGTAAGCACAATTGGGAACTGCACCACTATCACCTCATTACCTTTCCCCTTCACTTTAGGCCAGCACCTAGAAGCCATGGGGGGGTATCCCAATCTAAGTGAAGTAAACTTATCAAATAAGTCATTGTCCTGTGAGAGATCCACTTCAACAAACAATACCTCGATATACCATTAGATAGACCAATTCCTTATAGGTAATAAGATGCCTTAAACAATATGCAATAGAAGTAAAGAGCATAAGCCACCTAATATAACAAGGGTTACAAGCTAATAATTACATGCTTAGTCTGAAATATGAGATAGCTTGAACAACATTAAATGAAAACTAGCACTAACAAATTACAAGATTAATCAATATGTACTCATGAACTTTGTATAAACTTGTAAGAATGGATGGTGATTTCCCTTGGGGTTTCAGCAGAAGAATATCCTGATAAAAGATAAATACAATTAGCAACTAGGAGATGAATGTCACAAATAGATACGTAAGATAAACCTGAGAAATAATCTAGAAATGAAATATAGACCAGGAGAGAGTTATAATACACCTTTAAAGAACCAAACCATATCCTTTAGGGTTTCCTCAAATCTGATTTCTAATGCAACAAATTAAATTATAGATTTGAAGAACTCCTTAAATCATCCCATGAGATGTTAGAACAATCCTTTAAGCACTATGAGAGAGGGCCAATTTTCCTTCTTAGGGTTATAGATAAACAATGAAGCATAAATCCTTGAAAAATATGCCTAGAAAGTAAGATATAACATCGATCATCCACTAAACAATAAATGAATATTTTTGTATTTTTATCTTTTATATATATTTTTTGTAATTTTATATTTTATATGACATAAAATAAAATAATTTTAGTTTTTAAGGTTTTTGTGGTTGGTTGTTTGGAGTTAAGCTTAGTGTCATGTCTCCACTTAGGGATTATGGGGTCAAGAAGTATGCCCCTCTGAGAATTGGTTATTCAATGTTTATGGATTAGAGTGGCAGACTAGTGCCTTAACGCTAGTAGTCCCTTGTCTAATCAAGACAAACCATGAAAACCAAGGACCTACAAGAAGGGTTTCCTGAAGGGAATAGCCTTCACCAACAATATCAACAAAAGATTGGAAAGAATACTTAAAACCCTTTCCAAGGAATATAAAACTAATCAAGACAAGAGATGAGCACTTACCATTGTTTTAATGAAGATGGAAGAGATACAAATCCTTGACATCCTCCTTCCAAGTAGTTGAGTAACTCTTCAATAGATCGATCTTGCTAGATTTAATAGAAACTTGTGTATTCACAATAGTCTTTGAAGTACCAAGAAGAATAACCAAGAAAAAAAAAACTCCAAAAATTGACATCAAAACACCAAGTAAAAGAACTTCTATTAATGACTTGAAATGATCTCCAACAATTCACAACAATTTAAACAAGAGGAGTGTCTCTATTTATAGATGAGGCCTTTAACTCCAAATTTTTATTCCCTAAATTAAACCTAAAAATATAAATTAAAAAAAACGTGTAATCCATATAAACTTGGAAACTAAGTCAAATTGATTACATTTAAATGATGCTTTAATGTACCTAAAATCCTCGATGTCACCCTTGAAGGGAGAGTAATTTTGCTTGGATTCTTAACGTTCTCATGGAAAAGGGGTTAAAACCATACTTAGGAACTCTCCCAAACTTTAACATTATCCTTCTTTAATCCAACGAGCTCATTAAAAGGTGGAACGATAGCCTTGAACGTGGACTAATCCTAAAAATGAGATGTAAGTCTTTTTAACATGCACTTTATGCTTTGTCCACATTATAAAAAGGAACTTTTAAGTTATGTTCACTAAAGTGAGTGCCACGTCACTTTTTAAACTATAATCCTTTGTAACCATCCAAAAGTGCCATGTCACTTTTTTTCTAAATACTCCAAAGTGACCATGATTTGTCATAAACTTTAAGCACGGGTCAGTCCTCATTAAAAAATGATAATAAGCTTTAAAACAAGTGACCAATTTGGAGGGCACTCTTTAACGTGGAATGTGTAGATGATGTCCATGTGGATGTAAATAACGCTTTCATGCCCTGGAGTGTGTGGCCATGGCTTGGTACATGTGAATTGTCTTAAAAAAAATATGAAATTTGATGCATATATGTAAAATCACTTTCACGAGCCAATGAACAAAGTGTGGTACATACATGAAAAAAAGAAGGTCCCTATGGAGTAAAAGAGGTGTGCTAAATCATGAGTGTGACAACCTTTACAAAGTGCTATCACCTTTACATAGCGAATAAAATAAGTGAGTAGTTAGAGTTCCCATAAATCATGTTATCCTAGTAGATCCACCTCAAGATCCATGAATACCTATCGAGGACATAAATGCCTAAGTTGATGGGAGTTACCACCACCAAGGGACAGTTGGTCAGAGCAATAAAATCAACAACCTTGAGAATGGGAACTAAAAGGACATGCCATAGTTGTCCACCTAATGGGATTTGGGCTACCAACTAACCAACACTTGTACATCAATCATCCCAACATGGCCACATACAAAGAAACCATCACACTTTGGGCTCATCAGAGTGGTCACATCTCGTGAAAAAATGTAGAGTACATTGCAGAGAATCTAAGGTGTAACAAGTAACATCAATATATTGATGTTTATTTGTAGAATGCAATTAAAGAAAGATAGTTTATAGAAAAAAACTGATTCTTTTAATGTCAAAATTTTAACATAATTTGAAATATATTTTTTTTAAATACAACACTACAAAGAGCTTGTCAATGGATCTCCAATAGTGTATCATGTGTGTAAAGTGGAGTTCATATGTGAAATTATGACCACGGGAAAATACAACTTCAAAGGATAGTTTAACACTAAAGAATTTGCGTTTTATTTTTTGCATCTATTTTTTGTTGTTTTTTCATTAAAAAAATATCATTGCAACACAACTTATAAGTTTCCAAATATGTGGATGTGTTTTGAGAACATCAATCATTTCTTACAAAGTCCTTCTAAAAATATTACACAAGTGAGATTTTAAAATTCAATTAAAAAATTTGTGTTGGCATTTAAACATGAAAGTTTCTCGAAATTTCAAACAAAGACAATCTATGTATAGAAGCAACTATCTTAGTAATAATACTATCTTAGTAATAATAGGCAATATTTTTCATTAAAAAAAATATAAACCAAATTCCAAAATTCTCTAAAACTAGAAGTAAATGTTTTGAGTTTTACCAAAAGCCATAACAAGAAGGTTGTGCATGCTTAAATATTAAATGAGAAAAATAAAAATTTAATTAAAATAATGTAACATCCAACTAACAATCGGAAAAATCCAAAAAAAAAGCATGTATGAGAATATATTGGAAACATAAAAACAAAACCTAAAACCAACAAATGGTGATAAACTCAAATCTAAAATAAACATTCATTTAAAACTTAAAAATACAAACTATGCATGCAAAAAATTACATGGTGGGGATTTTACACCTCTTTATTTTTTTTTAAGAAGTTATTTCCCAAGGGATTTTCATGCAATGAACTTCTTATGGATTTTCATACAAATGTTTTTTTAAGGTTTTAATTGTTTTGTGGAGGGTTTTAATCTTTGGCAAGGTTTTACAAGCTTGGTCATTGAAGAGAGGAAAAATACTATTTTAAGAGAGTCACATCCATATGGAAGGGACACATCATTATGGTAAGAAAAAATATCTTTTGAGGGGAGAGGCTATAAGAACGAAAAATATTTTCTCCTATTGCAAAGGGTTTCCTTAATAATAATGGTGAACCCCTTCACAAAAAAAAAAGCCTATCATATGAATAAACCCATCTCTTTAAACATAAAATCCACCTTCCTCACTGCAAGAAAATTAAAATATAGAGAAGATGCCTATGAAACTTGACAACACACAAAACAAAGAAAGGAAAAATATGGTTATTAAGACATGGTCTAGAGAAGAGTCCAACATTTAGCCACAACAAAAACAAACGAAATGTAAACCATAAACATCTTTAAAGAGAAATGAGGCAAATATAAATGAAGAAATGGCTTTGATACTTCGTACAGTGAATCGTCACTTAGCCCATCTCAGGTCCTTGCGACAACATGCTCAACATCACCACTCTGAAGATCTTGCACAACAACATCCTCTGCCAACGGAAGGATCCTTTGCGTCTTGTGAAGTAAGCCAACTTCCTCAACCCTAGCCTATAGGTGAAATTCTGGAAGCTTCTCCTGGCGAGGTGGACAGACCTTAAACTTAATTAAGGATAGTATTATGCAGTGTCAAGTTCTTTTTTTGGTATCTTCTTATGTAGTAATCTATCCCTTAGCTTTGAGATGTATTTGAGAAATCTTATGAGTAGCTAGAACATATGTAAGGTTGTTTTTTCCATGGCATAGCCCCTCTTTTAATAAAATTTTAACAGTTTTTATTAATATATATATATATATATATATATATA
>JZKD02S1805007.1:36484-55691 GCA_000966675.3 Picea glauca | reverse complement strand
ACGGGCCAACTTCCCGCGCCTTTTCCGAGTCAACTCCGGTCATGTGGCAATTTAATAGGACCGTTGGTCCGTGGATTCGGGGCTTATAGTTACAACCACCCCCCCGTTCATTACGTCGTCGTGGTCACGTTGAACGGTCGTATGTGCCGAGGGCTGGGGCTATGCCCCGACCCTTTTCACAGCCGTTCAAATTATATTTTAAATTCAAATATAAACGGTGCGGATTTGTTAACAAGAAGTACCGGTGGGCGGCCCGGTTAGCCCGTCGTCGTTGGTCTGTTACCTATCGATAGGTCCCGAGTTCAATACCCGGCGACAACAACTATTTTACACATAACATTTAAACCAACAGCCAATATTGGGGTGCCACGTGGCAGCCCAGGATTGGGCCACGTGGCACCCTTTTCAGCCAACAGAAAAGTGCCACGTGTCGGCCTACCATTGGCCCACGTGTGCCCCACGTCAACCGYCGTACGCCACCTGTCTCCTTGCCATGCTGCCACGTGTCCATGCTGACGTCATCCTGCCCAGTCATCGTACGGTCGCCACGTCACCATGCTGACGTCAGCGTGCCACGTGTCACCCTGTGAGTGGTGACACGTGTCACCTTTTTATTGGTCAATCCGTACCCTGAAAATGCCAAATCCGTGTGACACGTGGCGCGTCCTGGTGACGCCACATGTCCTTCTGTACGGTCTGCCACGTCATCGGTACGGCCCTGCCACGTCAGCACTGTACGGTCTGCCACGTGGCACTGTACGGGCGTGCCACGTGTCCTGCCCAGTCAGCATCCAATTTGCCTGTTTGACTTTTCGGACAGAACGCGATATCTTCCTCATACGGACTCCGTTTGCGATAAAAATTATACCACCAGAATCAGGAAGACGAGCCGGACATCATGGTGTTGGTTTCGTCGGATTCCGAGCACTTTCATTTTTGAGCTTTTTCCAAGCCCTATCTGGCTTCTAGATCTGTTTTCAGATCAAATATAACTAGAACAACACCACAATAATACTGAAATGATAACAGAATAACACCAAAAAGAGCACTTCGATTACTGAGAGAAATGTTCACTTGCCTCTTCGAGGGGGCAACCTCCAGTCGACTAGATCTCTATTACAATAATATCCAAGACAACAGTTCTCATACCCTCGTCTACTATTTATACTAAATATGTCTATCAAAAGAACCATCTAGAGGAAGATCCTTCTAAAAGCGGAAGCTTCTATTAGGTCTTCTTACATTCGAATTATTCTTCCTTATTGATAGGCCTTATTAATATTGACCTTTATTACATCAAAGTATGTTATTCTACCTACGTGAGGGGTTAGGTCCCTAACACTCTAACATCGCAAAAAAAGTCTTTTGAAACTCTTTCTCCTCATGAGAAAGTCCCTCTTTCGATGCCATCTTCTCACTTTCAGAATTTCTCTTTCTTGATCCAATATTAGGATCCTCTTCAACAAGCTCGCCTTCACCATGATTCATCTTTTCCCTGGTAATCATGCAAACTCAAAAACCAATCGTCAACTTGCTCTGATACCACTTGATCTGAAAAGATCTTTTGAAGACTATGGTTGAGTTTTAAAACATGAGTTCATTAACCATTTAAGAAATTGATGAAAGAGGAAGAATTAATGATGTAACATGGAAGCCACAATAAGATATACAGATCTGGAAATAAGCACAAGAATCAGCAAACCATAACAACAAAAGTTAATAACGGAGTTCGACAATATCGCCTACGTCTCTGGGCCTTTGTCTCAGTGGGTGAGGCTTTCTTATTTTTCTTCAAAGCTTCAAAAGTACATCATAACAGTGTCAAATGGATTAAAAACTAATCTGGATGTGTTCTTCTATATCTCAAGAACCTGTCACAACTGACAACACTGAAAACGGATGAACGAAGCTCCTGGAAATGGCCCACAAAGTTGCTCTCCTTAATGGATTCCCTGCATAAAAATGGCTTTGGCTTTTCAATTCTTTAACATTTCCCTGTTCTGAACCTGTCTTACACTGCCAAGAACCTCTGGTTTATATAGGCTTAAAGTTGGTAACAAACTCCCAACTTCCCCCCAAGATCTGGCCTCAAAAAGGGCTCCAGATCCTCTAATAATGGCCAAAATCTCTCAAAACTAGTTGAAAAATCACTAAAAATCATATTATATAGTTGAAAAACCCACTTTTGGGCTAAAATAGGGCGCAACCCCCGATCCTCGGGCTCCTGGTCACATGCGCACCCTCCATGTGGCCCTGGGTTGGTGCTAGCGCGATGGCCCCTACGGTTCTGGGTCTTGGTCACATGCACTTGGCCATATGGCCACGCTCCTAAGCTCCACGCACCCAAACTGGTTAGACCTCCGGTTGTTTAGCCCCTAGTTACATGCCCTAGTCGGCGGGTTATCCCGACCAACCGACGCTAACCCCATAAATCTACGCCAACCATATAAGGGAGTGGTCTGGGTCACATGGTAGAGGTCATGTGATATTGTATGTCGGGGGCTTAACTCCAAAACGGAGCTACCCATAACACAGTCTGCACCAAAGTATAAGAGTGTGGTCCCGTGGTAAGGTCGTATGTGTCAGGGGCTAGGGATAGATCCCAACCCTTAACTCCGCAAAATTTACAACCATTCAAGATTAAATATAATCTTTACACTATAGTTGTTAAGTCACATCGTGGGTGGGCTAGTAGCTCGGCCTTGCCAAAGTGTTCCACCCGGACCGGAGGTCACGGGTTCGACTCCCGTGGAGTCACATAAAATTTTTCCATATGCCAATTGTTGTAACAAATATTAAAAATTTGCTCCACTTATGGTTTTCATCCAAAGGTGTTTGAGAATGATCATAGATCTTCTTCAGCTTCTTCAGCTGGGATTCTGGGCGACCATTTTCATTTATTTTAATTATTCATGTTTCTTCTACTATATGCTCGTTTCGAGTATTTGACAAGTATTTGAGGCTTTGCAGTAATGGGGATCAGGTGTTTAATGTCTAACACGGCTTCATGGCCCCCCTGTGTAGCTGTCGTTGTTACACATTGTTGTGGTGGAGTAATTTCTGGAGGCGACGCTATCTACAACACCAATGATCCCTATGTCGATGATTATTATCATCAGGCTGTGCAAGTAAAGAATGCTACTGGTTCTCGAGGAAAAAGTCAGTTTGCACCATCTTCTCTACGTGAATTGCCTTCTCGAACAAGAGCTGTAGCAGAACCACATGCTTATCTTCAGGTAGAAGCACTGGGAAGAGCGCCATTCTCTTCTATTCGCAGACCTTGCCCTCTTCTGGAAGTGGACGCTCCTTCAACACCAAATGCATCAGGTGATAATGAAAATGAACCGAAGGTCACTGAGAGATCCCTTGAACAGGGGCCCATGCTGGCTGCAAGAATTGTTATTGAGGATGGGTTGTGCCTTCTTCTTGATGTGGATGATATTGATCGGTTTTTGCAAGTGTATCAACTACAAGATGGTGGGGCCCAATTAAAACGAAAACAACAGATACTTCTAAAAGAGAACTTTTTGCATGCCATTGATGCCTGACTCAGAGCACTACATAAAGAATTAAGCATGGCCATAGCTCGTGCCGATGTCGCGGAGTTTTCAGAAGAAAACTTGGAGAACCTCCTCCTATTCACACAATACTTTGGAGCTACTCGTTTGAGAGATGCTTGTGCCCAATACAGAAAAACTAGGGACCTGTCAGGATTCGAACGATCCCATGAAAATGGAAGCAACAGGAAAGCAGAGAAATTTGAATATGGTGGACTTGATTTGTAATCAGGCTCTATCTCAATCGATTCGCCTGCTAAGCAGGATGTTTATATGTTTCAAGAGCAACATTCTATTTCTTCCTATGGGAAGTTTCAACAGAAAAAGAAGGAGTTGGAGCCCTGTCATTCTAGTGGCTCCCCCCTTGGTCATTCAGAGTCTATTAATAATGCTAAGAATGAGAACTCTAAGGATTATAGTAAGATTAGGCTCGATAGCAATTGGAAAAATTCCCAATTGACCGACAAACCCAATGCTAGAATCAATGACTTTGCAGGTACAAACGAGAAAAGTTGGGAATCTGAATCTCAACACGCAATTTTAAATACATCCGCTCACTCTCCTGTGAATATGGAATCTGCAAGTGCCAAAAACAATCATAATTATGACGTCGTCACCAGAAGACTCGACGTTCAAGCTACCGTAAGTCTATTGGAAAACAAGCAAAACAACATAATTGATTCAAATCGAGGTTTTACAAAAACTGTAGGTTTAGAAAATCAAAGGTTATGGTCTACGGGAGAAATGAGTTTAAGGAGATGGAGTGGCGAGAGTGACATGAGCATGGATTTATCATCGCAACACTCCACCAACAATGAAAATCAAGCACAGATTTGTCTACAGAATTCTGTTGTTGAAAACACCGAGATGCAATTGAAGTTGAAGGTAGATGAACCCATTCTATTTTCGAGGAAATTTGTTGAAAACTACAAAACTAAACTTCAGTAGAATGAAGATGAAAGACTTTCCAAAGAAGAGCAGTGATTTTAAAAGCTGGCGAAGCCATTCCTCTTTCTGAGGATCACAAGCCAAATACAAGTGATGAACGCCAGCGCATTGAGCAAGCTGAAGCAAGGGATTAGAAGTTTGATTGCATGAGGAGCGGATCAACTTTAGACATTCGGCAGCCAAATTTTTCCGTTCGGAGATCGGGATCTTCCGATGCAACTGGTGTATGGAATGATGCGGAGCGTTAAGGATCTCCTCGAAGAATATTTTGGGTCCGATCTTCATGACTCTGACAGACTAATTCTGGAAATGGTAGCTGTTAGCACTGTCTATGCTCTGACAGAGGAGGCGTTTCGAGTCTTTACGTGGATTCTTTCTTGGTGACTGCCAGGTGCTCTGACAACTAAGATGGAAATTCCTTACTGTGGAATGTTGTCTGGGAAGCATTTACGCAGCTCTGCACAATTTTTTGGTCCCTGCGGAACGAATCCACTTTGCATCGACGCCAACACCCCGCGCCACCCTTCAAGATGAACCACTCTATGGAGAGTTCAAAGAAACCATGGCAGTGCCGGCTACTGATATGTGGAGGGCCGGGAGCAGGCATAACAGTGCTTCTGGAATTTAGAGGCAGGGACATACGAGTGAGAGTATCTCTGCTTAAATTGTACATCATGAGCATCCCTGGCTTCTCACATAGAGAGAGTCCATTCAAACAACATTCATGGACAAATTAGATGACACGCAGAAGTTCAAGAATAATCTGGAGGCATCTTCCACGTTGATTCCTAATGTCCCAATCCTCCATTCTATCAGGGAAGTTTTGCAATTCTGAAAACAGGTGTCATAGATGCTTTTGCGCATAATATGCTTATGGGAACTACAAATTTCTTACTGATTCTTATGAGGGTTCTTCGAAATATTTTCTGGACACAGTAAACTAGCACAGCCGCTATTTCGCGGCTGAGAACGCCGAAAGGGGATGTTTTAATTGTAGAAAACGTGGGGACAGATATGGAAATCGGCCCGTGGCGAAAATGAAACACGCGGATAGGTTAAGAAAGACAGAAAATGAAATTCATAGGCAGCCAGAAAATGAAACGCTTGGACAGTTGAGGAAATCTAAATGGTAATTTGAAAGGTTAATCATTTAAACGTGACAATCATATAGTGTTACAGTAATTTCTTAATATGATTAGGTAAGTGTTAAAAAGTAAACATGGTAACGGATGCATTCAGAGATACAAGGAAGTTATGAAGAGTAAATCACATTCATTGATTTGGGAGGACGACTATGAATATGCCAACATCTTCAATTGTTAACCATTAGATTAGAATTTTAGATTAAAAACTGATTAATTGTGCTCATTGTCAATAGGTATACGCCTTTCGGCGTAACTAGGATTCTGTTGTTCATCAGGATCGACAGACCATTAAGCCACCCTGTGCTTAAGCTTTGGCCAAACTTTGCATGTCCTGGACGTGTAGTGCATGCAAGATTTTGAAGAGAGAATCCATGGTCCTCTGAAAAATTACTGATCACCATCGTCCACGTGAAAAGACAAGTGTCCTAGTGTCGGACTTCATTAATTCAGTCAGAGCACAAAGTTGGCGTAAAATATCTATAAATCCTATTTGTTGTATTTCACTTTTCCAGTTTGATGTATTCTATCCTTCCAGTAACAAATAATTCTCTAGTTTGGAATGGCGAGAGAAGATACCGTATGCATGACAGGAGCCAATGGTTTTATTGGATCCTGGGTGGTCCGTTTGCTTCTAGAAGATGGCTATAAAGTTCATGCTACAGTGCAAAATTTGGAAGACAGAAATGAAACCGACCATATGAAGGGAATGGCAACCGAATTGGGAGCGAAGGAAAGGTTAAAGTTGTTTCAAGTAGATTTGTTGGATTATGACAGTCTTGCAGCAACCATTAATGGTTGCACGGGTGTGTTTCACTTAGCATGTCCTAATATCATAGAAAAAGCCGATGATCCAAAGGCAGCACTCATCGATCTAGCAGTTGAAGGAACATTGAACGTGTTGAAGACATCGAGTGCAGCAAAGGCAAAACGCGTAGTCATAACATCATCGATTTCGTATGACAAGCTTAATATTCAAGACTGTTATTTTTCATATATATTGAATAATGATTATAGAATTGACGGGCAACCAGGGAGAAATCCGTTACAGTTGCAGGGATCATTTGGTCCACTTGTCAAAGCCATTGGCAGCAGTTCGAGTAGCCTGCAGAGCTTATGACAGAACACCTGGTAGTCGAAATTTTCCATGAAGAGGAACCGTTTCCTATTCCCAGAACACTAAGAGTTTTGTTTTAGAGTTTTCTCTTTTAAAAGAAGGAAGAGAGAACATAAATAAGGGGGGGTGCATGAGCGCAGCACTGAGGGAGAAAACCTCTGTCAAGAGGGTTCATTGTACTTTCTGAGTTATTTTGTAAACCAGATTTGAGTAATAAAGATGATTTTTTCTTTGCGACTGTGAGATTCATCACGGTCGATTTCTTTCAGCATGTTTTTCTTTTCTTTTCAGCTGTGTTAAATCTGTTTGGATTTCATTATTGATGTTCCTTACTCACAGTTGATATTGTCTTTGCCAGAGCCTTATGTCTTCCTTAATCCATCACGACTGCATTACATTTTGTTTTCCTCTAACCGAAGTGCTTCGTTATACTTTAGTATGACCACTACTATAACGAAAGGGTTTGGGTTTTCTGTAATTTTTTATTGCCTTCCCTCTGCACCAGCTATCAGTTGTGTAAGACCAATCTGCATTTTCAGAAATCTGCATATATCCTTTGCTACGTTGGCCTTTCCTTTTTCTTTCCGCTACCGCATCATGATTAATCAAAACGTTGAAAGATAGACTTACTTTGCCTCACTTTCCGCGAGTTATTTAATCTCTGCTATTGTCTCTTTTCTTCGGTTTTCATTTGAATCCATGCCCAATGGACCATTTCTTTGGTTTAACCCCCAAACTCCAAAAATCCAAGACCATCACTTACCCATAAAACTGCCCACCTTTTTCATGTTTACTTCATTCTATTTTGTGACATTTTTCGAGAGATCCCTCTCGGGTTGGAAGAGGGCAGCTCCCAATCCAAAGTGGTTCGAGGTTGCCTCGGGATTTATTTGCCGCAACCCATTTCAGTTCTGAGTGACAACATTTTTCCGCCGTTGCCGGGGATTTTCGAAGTTGATATCTATCCCCGGGAGAATGACATTGTTACAGTCCTATGGCCTAGTTGAGCAGCCGGTCATAGGCAAATATTGGTTGCACATGCTCTGGCGATTCCATTAAAAGTTTCTGATGGTGATTTCACTGGCAGGAGAACTCAGAATTGCAGCTTTCACGCTAGGTCGCCCAATGGATGGAGGCACCTGGTCTACTATTCTTGACACTTTATGAGAAAGTGCCATCCCTAGTTGGAGCCTATGTTGTAACAGATATTAAAAATTTGCTCCACTTATGGTTTTCATCCAAAGGTGTTTGAGAATGATCATAGGTCTTCTTCAGCTTCTTCAGCTGGGAGTCTGGGCAACCATTTTCATTTATTTTAATTATTCATGTTTCTTCTACTATGTGCTCGTTTCGAGTATTTGACAAGTATTTGAGGCTTTGCAGTAATGGGGATCAGGTGTTTAATGTCTAACACAGCTTCAGGTCCCCCTATGTAGCTGTCGTTGTTACACATTGTTGTGGTGGATTAATTTCTGGAGGCGACGCTATCTACAACACCAGTGATCCCTATGTCGATGATTATTATCATCAGGCTGTGCAAGTAAAGAATGCTACTGGTTCTCGAGGAAAAAGTCAGTTTGCACCATCTTCTCTACATGAATTTCCTTCTCGAACAAGAGCTGCAGTAGAACCACATGCTTATCTTTAGGTAGAAGCACTGGGAAGAGCGCCATTCTCTTCTATTCACAGACCTCGCCCTCTTCTGGAAGTGGACGCTCCTTCAACACCAAATGCATCGGGTGATAATGAAAATGAACCAAAGGTCACTAAGAGATCCCTTAAACAGGATCCCATGCTGGCTGCAAGAATTGTTATTGAGGATGGGTTGTGCCTTCTTCTTGATGTGGATGATATTGATCGGTTTTTGCAAGTGTCTCAACTACAAGATGGTGGGGCCCAATTAAAACGAAAACGACAGATACTTCTAAAAGGGAACTTTTTGCGTGCCATTGATGCCCGACTCAGAGCACTACATAAAGAATTAAGAATGGCCATAGCTCGTGCCGATGCCGCGGGGTTTTCAGAAGAGAACTTGGAGAACCTCCTCCTATTCACACAATACTTTGGAGCTACTCGTTTGAGAGATGCTTGTGCCCAATACAGAAAAACTAGGGACCTGTCAGGATCCGAACGATCCCATGAAAATGGAAGCAACAGGCAAGCAGAGAAATTTGAATATGGTGGACTTGATCAGGCTCTATCTCAATCGATTCGCCTGCTAAGCAGGATGTTTATATGTTTAAAGAGCAAAATTCTATTTCTTCCTCTGGGAAGTTTCAACAGAAAAAGAAAGAGTTGGAGCCCTGTCATTCTAGTGGCTCCCCCCTTGGTCATTCAGAGTCTATTAATAATGCTAAGAATGATAACTCTAAGGATTATAGTAAGATTAGGCTTGATAGCAATTGGAAAAATTCTCAAGTGATCAACAAACCCAATGTTAGAATCAATCACTTTGCAGGTACAAACGAGAAAAGTTGGGAATCTGAATCTCAACACGCAGTTTTAAATACAGTCGTTCACTCTCCTGTGAATATGGAATCTGCAAGTGTCGAAAACAATCATAATTATGACGCCATCACCAGAAGACTCGGCGTTCAAGCTACCGTAAGTCTATTGGAAAACAAGCAAAATAACATAATTGATTCAAATGAAGGTTTTACAAAAACTGTAGGTTCATAAAATCAAAGGTTATGGTCTACGGGAGAAATGAGTTTAAGGAGATGGAGTGGTGAGAGTGACATGAGCATGGATTTATCATCGCAACACTCCACCAACAATGAAAATCAAGCACAGATTTGTCTACAGAATTCTGTTGTTGAAAACACCGAGATGAAATTGAAGCTGAAGGTAGATGAACCCATTCTATTTCCGAGGAAATTTGTTGAAAACTACAAAACTAAACTTCAGTAGAATGAAGATGAAAGACTTTCCAAAGAAGAGCAGTGATTTTAAAAGTTGGCGAAGCCATTCCTCTTTCTGAGGATCACAAGCCAAATACAAGTGATGAACGCCAGCGCATTGAGAAAGCTGAAGCAAGCGATTAGAAGTCTGATTGCATGAGGAGCGGATCAACTTTCGACATTCGGCAACCAAATTTTTCCGTTCGGAGATCAGGATCTTCTGATGCAACTGGTGTATGGAACGACGCGGAGCGTTAAGGATCTCATCGAAGAATATTATGGGTCTGTTCTTCATGACTCTGACAGTCCGACTAATTCTGGAAATGGTAGCTGTTAGCACTGTCTATGCTCTGACAGAGGATGCATTTCGAGTCTTTACGTGGATTATGTCTTGGTGACTGCCAGGTGCTCTGACAGCTGAGACGAAAATTCCTTACAGTGGAATGTTGTCTGGGAAGCATTTACGCAGCTCTGCACAATTTTTTGGTCCTTGCAGAATGAATTCACTTTGCATCGACGCCAACACCCTGCGCCACCCTTCAAGATGAACCGCTCTATGCAGAGTTCAGAGAAACCATGGCAGTGCCGGCTACTGATATGTGGAGGGCCGGGAGCAGGCGTAACAGTGCTTCTGGAATTTAGAGGCAGGGACATACGAGTGAGAGTATCTCTGCTTAAATTGTACATCATGAGCATCCCCGGCTTCTCACACAGAGAGAGTCCATTCAAACAACATTCATGGACAAATTAGATGACACGCAGAAGTTCAAGAATAGTCTGGAGGCATCTTCCACGTTGAGTCCTAATGTCTCAATCCTCCATTCTATGAGGGAAGTTTTGCAATTCTGAAAACAGGTGTCATAGATGCTTTTGCGCATAATATGCTTATGGGAACTATAAATTTCTTACTGATTCTTATGAGGGTTCTTCGAAATATTTTCTGGACATAGTAAACTAGGATTCTGTTGTTCATCGGGATCGACAGACCATTAAGCCACCCTGTGCTTAAGATTTGGCCAAACTTTGCATGTCCTGGACGTGTAGTGCATGCAAGATTTTGAAGAGAGAATCCATGGTCCTCTGAAAAATTACTGATCACCATTGTCCACGTGCAAAGACAAGTGTCCTAGTGTCGGACTTCATTAATTCAGTCAGAGCACAAAGTTGGCGTAAAATATCTATAAATCCTATTTGTTGTATTTCACTTTTCCAGTTTGATGTATTCTATCCTTCCAGTAACAAATAATTCTCTAGTTTGGAATGGCGAGAGAAGATACCGTATGCATGACAGGATCCAACGGTTTTATTGGATCCTGGGTGGTCCGTTTGCTTCTGGAAGATGGCTATAAAGTTCATGCTACAGTGCAAAATTTGGAAGACAGAAATGAAACCGACCATCTGAAGGGAATGGCAATCGAATTGGGAGCGAAGGAAAGGTTAAAGTTGTTTCAAGTAGATTTGTTGGATTATGACAGTCTTGCAGCGGCCATTAATGGTTGTAGGGGTGTGTTTCACTTAGCATGTCCTAATATCATCGAAAAAGCTGATGATCCAAAGGCAACACTCGTCGATCCAACAGTTGAAGGCACATTGAACGTGTTGAAGACATCGAGTGCAGCAAAGGCGAAACGTATAGTCATAACACCATCGATTTCGTATGACAAGCTTAATCTTCAAGACTGTTATTTTTCATATATATTGAATAATGATTATAGAATTGACGGGCAACCAGGGAGAAATCTGTTAGAGCTGTAGGGATCATTTGGTCCACTTGTCAAAGCCATTGGCATAAGTTCGAGTAGCCTACAGAGCTTATGACAGAACCCCTGGTAGTCGAAATTTTCCATGAAGAGGAACCGTTTCCTATTCCCAGAACACTAAGAGTTTTGTTTTAGAGTTTTCTCTTTTAAAAGAAGGAAGAGAGAACAGAAATAAGGGGGGGCGCATGAGTGCATCACTGAGGGGGAAAACCTCTGTCAAGAGGGTTCATTGTACTTTCTGAGTTATTTTGTAAACCAAATTTGAGTAATAAAGATGATTTTTTCTTTGCGACTGTGAGATTCATCACGGTCGATTTCTTTCAGCATGTTTTTCTTTTCTTTTCAGCTGTGTTAAATCTGTTTGGATTTCATTATTGATGTTCCTTACTCACAGTTGATATTGTCTTTGCCAGAGCCTTATGTCTTCCTTAATCCATCACGACTGCATTACATTTTGTTTTCCTCTAACCGAAGTGCTTCGTTATACTTTAGTACGACCACTACTATAATGAAAGGGTTTGGGTTTTCTGTAATTGTTTATTGCCTTTCCTCTGCACCAGCTATCAGTTGTGTAAGACCAATCTGCATTTTCAGAAATCTGCATATATCCTTTGCTACATCGGCCTTTCCTTTTTCTTTCCGCTACCGCATCATGATTAATCAAAACGCTGAAAGATAGACTTACTTTGCCTCACTTTCCGCAAGTTATTTAATCTCTGCTATTGTCTCTTTTCTTTGGTTTTCATTTGACTCCATGCCCAATGGACCATTTCTTTGGTTTAACCCCCAAACTCCAAAAATCCAAGACCATCATTTACCCATAAAACTGCCCACCTTTTTCATGTTTACTTCATTCTATTTTGTGACATTTTTCGAGAGATCCCTCTCGGGTTGGAAGAGGGCAGCTCCCAATCCAAAGTGGTTCGAGGTTGCCTCGAGATTGATTTGCCACAACCCATTTCAGTTCTGAGTGACAACACCAACCAATGGAGGGGTGCCATGTGGCACCATTACATTCGCCCAAAATATGCCACATGTCAAACAATGATTCGACCACATATGCACCTGCTCACATCAACACCTGTCCATGTCAGCATGTCAACTCACTTTCAATTCATTGTACAACCGTACAACCTGTACAGTCAGTTTCCACGTCAACACTATACGAACTATATGGACTGCACAATCATCAAAATTTTGCATGTTTGGCAAAGCAAACAAATCGTGATATCTTTCGCATACAGTGTATGTTTGAGCCCGTTCAAGTTGCGTTGGGTTCGTAACGACGAGGTATACACACACGTCCATTTTGAATCGATTCTGAGCACTTTTATTTTTAGGCCTTCCTGGAATCATTTTGGTTTCGGGATCCATTTTGGATCAAGTAGCTAGGGCTTGTCATTCATGGGTATATTCATCAATTGTCCATGTTCAGCGTAAATGAATGAACTTGGTAAAGTGTCATCTTATTCATCATCATGAAAACGTTTAAAAAGATATTTTGTGAACATTTGTCAATGAACAGATAAACCATTAGTTTTATTTGACCACTAGGGGAACCAATCATAAGCATCACCTTTTAAGTATAAAGATGTCATTGATATTTTTTCTAATTCATTATTAGGTGGGTTTATAGCAAAAATTCCTTCAATTTTTGTAAACCACATGCTATATTTTCTACTATTTGGTCCATCATATTTAGGTATATTGATTTTGATTTTACTTAGACAACCAATGTTATCTTGATATCTCTAGTAACTGGCATTTAAGGAATTTGTACTTGGTGGTGGTATTTGGTAGACTTAGGGTTGTGCAAATAATCCATTTACCCTTTTGGTTAGTTGGTCAATCATTTCATTATGATCATTAAGTATCCTTGATGTTTCATCCTTGTCATCGTTTCTCATTTTTATGAGAGTTTGCTATCATTTCTCAAAATCCTCCATTAGCTTATTAGTTCTCTCCTCGACCCTACCGAATTCCCCCCCCAAACATTTTGGTCCTTTTTCAACATTATTGAGGTGGTTTCTTAAGTTGTTGACTTCATCTCTACATTGATTAACATTTGTGTGTAATTCATCATTATTTATCATCTTGCGGTTTTCCTTTTTCTTTGCAAATTCCATTCTTTAAATCTTTATACTTGTTTATATAAACCTTTTATTAGGTGAATTTAGAGGCCAAGGTGGAAATTTTAATAAAGTAACTTGATAACCCAAGGCAACCTTACCATATAATTTTTGAGGTAAAAGAAAATTAGAATCTATAGGGGTACAACAATACTAAAAGTCACGAGGAGGAATTCATACAATTTTTAATTTAAACAACAACTGAGTATGGTGAGAGGACAAATTATTTAGCGCTGGTGATTTTGTATGCATGTGATAGAATGGAGGTGATTTATTGAAATTTGTAGGCATACAAAATGATACGGTTATTGACAGTGGAAGGATATGGTAGATGTAGAAATTTTGATCTCAGGAGAGCGTATGAATGCGATAATAATTACAACATTGTACATATAGTGGACAGATATTTTTGTAGTTGTATGGATTTATTGTTGTTGTAAGCAACAATATGAACAAAGAAGTGTATAGATCAGTTGTTCTTGTATGGATCGATTTTTCTACTAAATAAGGGTTTAAACCACAAAATTGGCCAAGATTGGCTCCAGTACCAAATGTAGTGGAATGTAAAATTGATTTAAAGTTTCAATTGGATATACCAAGAAATATAAACATTGAATGTATAAAGTGATGAATGATAATTACGATGTGCGTAGTCTAACTGTTCTACATTTTTGTTATTTCTCGGGAATATTTTTCATGGATATTTTCCCAAAATCCAGTGGGAAATTATTGAATCTACATATTAGAGTGGTTATTTTTGTATAATCCAAGTGCCCCTGGGGATTTTCAGCACGCTAAATTCATTTCTACATTCATAAATGCAATTTAAAGAACAAAAAATTGTGATTTCCTAAATACTTATGTCGTCGGATTCTGAAGAAAAGGGAAAAAACATAGAACTGTTAGAAAATGTCATTACAATGAACCCTATGAGGGTATGTTTATATGCATTGACTGGTCACGAGGTAAGAAACATTTCCATTGACCTTTCATTATCTACTTATTATTATTTACTATTTGTTATAATTATTATTATTATTTATCATGTTTATATGTGTGTGTGTGAGAGAGAGAGAGAGAGAGAAAATTCACATTGCAATAATTTTACCTCACTTTTACCTTTAAAATTATAATACACACACATTGATAAAACATTGAAAAAATGGCACATAATCAAATATATCAATGTAACATGAGTGTTACTAGATAACTAGATATGATTTCAAATAAATAGGCTTCTAAAAGAGTGATTTGTGTTTTAGAAACTTTCTCAACATAAATCTTTTTTTTCCACGGAAAACCTCATTGGATGCCTTCATCTTCCCCTTAATATCTAGATGGAGGGTGGCTCAGCCACCAGCGACAAAAATCACTAATAACCTAGCAGGATTCAAACCTCAACTAGACTAAAACCAAAGACCTCACAACAAACTCCACCTTAAAACGATACTCCTACTACAATTATTCTACAAGAACAAAAAAAAAAAAAAAATTGTTGATATTCCTCCATTTTTTAAGAAAAAAATTATTAATTTCAACTAATCCATATTATACCCATTTTCTTTCCCAAATTGCTCATTACAACAATACTTAAATAGTAAAAGACAACAATGATTAATAGAAATTCAAATGTTTGTTTTAACGAACTCAAAACTACTCTTTCATGATCATTTCCCCATGATTAGATATTGGAAATATTGATTACAAAATAACCTTACGTTTTCTAAGCACCAAATCTAAACAATATCTTATCATAAAGAAGTTCATTCCCATTTCTCTTTTAATTTTTATGTTTAGTAGTCATTCATTTTCAAAGATATTATTATGTTTCTTTTAAATGCTTACTATATATGTCGATAAATACACATATTTTGAAAATGAAAACTTTTTGAATGTTCTAATGGAGGAAGAGCTTACATAGAGGTTTAGGGTTCTTGAGAAGGCTATGATGCATATATATGTCGATAAATACACATATTTTGAA
Organism: Picea glauca; assembly: GCA_000966675.3. Classification (NCBI taxonomy): domain Eukaryota; kingdom Viridiplantae; phylum Streptophyta; class Pinopsida; order Pinales; family Pinaceae; genus Picea; species Picea glauca. The sequence goes on along the minus strand of JZKD02S1805007.1, from coordinate 40,154 downwards.
AATGAAAACTTTTTGAATGTTCTAATGGAGGAAGAGCTTACATAGAGGTTTAGGGTTCTTGAGAAGGCTAGGATGCATAGACCAAGTAGATTATAGTTTAGATCCTATTGAAGGGAAACCCATCTTTGTTAATGAAATATTGGTGGTAGATAAGGTGGCTAGGAGAATTGCAATGGGCTCCATAGGGAAAGTTATTTAAATTATTGGAGGAGAGTATGTCTCATTCTCTCATCTAGCTAAATCAATGAGCATTTGGGGTAGTTAGCATACTATGAAAATAAATGAAAGGTATAACCTAGGAACTAACCCATTCTTAAATAAATCTATAGGTGTAGATATGACTATCCAGAAGCGATTTATTGACCTCATCTTGTCTAAAGTGGTGGAAATTATGCCATGTATTTTGGAAGGGTTACAGAATGTAGATATTTTGGATAGGCCATCACGAGTTGATGAGGGAATTGTGTTAGATGTAGAGGTGGCCACTATGCAAGAGGTCATAGGTATAGTGGTGGATAATTAAGTTTTGAAGAATAAAAGAGGTAGTGAAGACAAAGTGGAAGATAAGTTGCATCCGAACCTTGGTAGAAAAGGGAAGAAGTGTGTGAAACTAGCAAAGGGGAGAACCAAGTTAGTTATAGGTGAGGATGTAACAATGGCACAGGGTGTTGTTATATTAGTTAAAACGTTGATAGGAAGGTTTTTTAATTGCCTTATCTTGGACAAAACCCTAAAGATATAGATAGAAATGGTTTTCCAAACTTTATTAGGTCATGTGCCATGTTTTCATACTCCGGTGCACATGTGGTTAGCTTTCCATTTTATATCTAACAAGTATGCAAAGGAAATCACAAAGTAGAGGTTTTATTGGGGATGCACAATTTTATCTTTGAAGGAGTGGGTGCCAAGGTTTGACCCAAGGTCTGAGAGGTTGTTGGTTCATCTAATTTGGGTCAAAATGTTAGGTCTATCTCTCAAGTTTTGGACCATTGAGATATTTAAGGCTATAGGGGATAATCTTGGAACATTTTTGGGATTGGAGGAGTACTTCAAAGTCGATACCTCGTGTTCAATATATCCTATCTTGGTCGATCTAGAATAAGTGCAAGTTTGGTTGAAGATATTGAGTTAGTAGTTGGAAATAGGTCCTTCGGCCAAAGTATGAATGACATGGGTATTCCCTTCAAATGTGTCCATTGAAACAATGATGGGCATGTTTTCAGTGATTGTCTTCTTAAGTTTCATAAAAGAGAATGGAGGAAAATCTTTGGTGATGAATTTTGTTGAAATATTAGAAAGGAGGTGGTATTTGCTAAGAAATTGGACCAAAAAGCTAGTATCTATGGGGAGAGAAAAGGAAAACATGGGAGGGTTCAATCATTGGTTTAGTAGTAAATGAAGAGAAGGATACATTGGGTCAATGCATAACAAAATTCATTGGGGCCAACATGTTGGAAGATACGCATATGATGGGTTCCTCAAATACTCATAAAAAAATTAGAGCAAACATAGGGCCTTATTTGGTGTAGGTCGTTCCAACTTCAGCCTTGATTGATCTAAATGCAAGTAAATTAGTTTATCCTCTCTCAATGTTGAGTGGGAATACTAAGTTATTTTCATATAAAAATGAGGGGTCCAGTTTAGCTAAGAAGACTATTTAAAAGGTAAGGAATTTGTCAAGGTTAAGGAGGTTCTGGGTGTTGATATTATGGTAGCTTCGGGAGGTATCAACCTCCATGGTGACCTTTGACAAGATTAGAATATTTCAGAAGTAAGAAAAGAAGTGAATGTAACCCTAGAAGAGATATCGGCTAAGAGAGATAATTAATATAAATTAATTAGTACCCAGAATAAGAAGTCGGCCCAAGCAAGTCTGCCAGAGCCAGTATAAATACAGGGCACCAGTGCTCACTTTACACACACTTCTCAAAATCATAGAAAGACACTTGTGCACAGTGCGGTCTGGCAGTCTTGTGCGCAAGTCCTGGAGAAGGTGTTTCCGCCAATTCTGAAGTCTATTGTTTCTATGTTTCTGGGTTGGACTCTCTGATCAACTTTGGTTACTTCTTGCTTGGTGCATTAGCCTTGCTTGGCTATTGGTTTTCTACAAGGATTCTTCTCTCTTTCAAGGTCAAGGTGCTCGAAGGGCGGCTTCGGCCTATGGTTGGGTGACAATAGTGATATTGTCTATGGTAAAACAAGCACATTCTAACAGGTTATGGGCCCACACCTCCTTCATTCAGTCTAACCGCTGGAAGGAAGCATAGCCATTAGGATACTAAGCTCGTTGAAGAACTGTCTCTAGGGTTTACTAGCAGGCGTAACTTCCAAGACACTGTCGCTAGGGTTATTAGCAGGTGTAGTTGCAGAAACCCTAAAACCCTGATCCAACACCTTATGATGGAACATCTCACTCAAGAAGAAGGTATTCAAGTGAACCCTATTCCAGCACACCTCTTGGCACTCTCAGAAGGCAGAAACGTCAAGGTTGAAGTTTTGGATCAAAGCATGACCAGTCACCAGTCAACCAAAGTCATGAATAAAAAGACTAGTCATCTACACTACCCAACACTCACAGGAACGATTGAAGATGACATGTGGATAATTTACAGTGGAGCTTCTAGGCATATGAGGGGAGATCAAGCCAGACTATCAATTCCAAATGAAAGGAAGACAACATACAAAGTAGATCTTGGAGACAAAATCACTTACCTAGTCGAAGGATTTGGACAAGCCTCCATCAAGTTGAAAACAGGTAACAATGTTCATTTGAGCAATGTATTATATGTACCTGGTTTAGAAAAGAATCTCGTATCCATATCTTTCCTAGAAGACAAAGGAAACATAATATCTTTCATAGATGGAAAAGTGTTATCTTGGCACAAAGACTCCAGCATAGAGAATGCTAGGGTTATTGGAACCCGTGAAGGAAATCTATATAGACTACTAGAACAAAATGAAGAAGCTACGATGAAGTCAATCCCAATGAACTTTGACACAGAAGGTATGCTCATATTAACTATCAAGCATTTCATTTTCTCAAAAAGATGGTTGAAGGAATACCAGAATTACACTCTACTCATGAAGGAATCTGCAAAGGATGTGCTCTTGGAAAGAGTATCAAGAAACCATTCCCATGCAACAACAATAGATCTAAGGAGATTCTAGATCTAATACATTCATATGTTTGCGGTCCGATGCCCATCAAATCTCTAGGAGGTTCTCTCTACTACATAATCTTCATAGATGATTACTCAAGAAAGACTTGGTTATATCTCTTAAAGACAAAGGATGAAGTATTCAACAAGTTTCAAGAATTCAAAGCAGAGATAGAGAACCTCACAAACAAGAAAATCAAGACCTTGAGAACAGATAATGGAGGAGAATACACATCAAAGGAATTCGTTGCCTTTTGCAAATCGACAAGGATTAGGAGGGAGTTGATTGTTCCTCATAATCCTCAACAAAATGGTGTAGCAAAAAGGAAGAACAGATCTATTGAATAAACCATGAAGGCACTACTAAATGATCAAGGTTTATCTATGTTCTTATGAGGAGAAGCAACCATGACAACAATATATGTTCAAAATAGAATTCCTCACCGCATATTGAAGGACATGACTCTAGAAGAAGCCTTCTCAGGAAAGAAACCTAATGTGGAAAACTTAAG
>JZKD02S1805007.1:6619-33130 GCA_000966675.3 Picea glauca | reverse complement strand
AGCAGTCATCAGAAATGAAAGGAACCTAATGCATATATAAGAAGGTCATAACAATCAAATATGACACATAGCATGATACCTCGGACCAATTACCTCATGGAGCAAGAGTCCTCTCTGATGCAAGCCCAGGCCAGTGGTGATGGAAGCTGCTACTGCTGACAGGAAAAAATCTGGCCGAGAAGAAGAGAGATGGGCCCTCCAGGGCCATGCTCAAGTCAATCCCGCTCTCGGTACTCCATGTCTAGGACCATGTGGGCCTCGAGACCTGATCTCCTAGTTATCCCTAGATATCGGGGATAACAGTATGTAAAGACAATTTTCCTCAATGGAGAAATCAAAGAAGTATACATTGAAAAACATCAAGGGTTTGAAGTACATTCCAGAGACACTCATGTTTGCAGACTAAAGAAAGCTTTATATCGACTCAAGCAAGCTCCAAGAGCTTGGTATGCCAGAATAGACAACTATCTAATGAGAATTGGTTTCTCCAAAAGTCATGCAGATCCAAATCTTTACTACAAAGTCATGAACAATGCACCTGTGATTCTACTGCTATATGTTGACGATCTATTCCTAACAGGTGAAGAGTCTCTCATAATCTAGTGCAAAAAGGAACTAGCTTCTGAGTTTGACATGAAAGATCTTGGTCTCATGCATTATTACTTGGGACTAGAAGTATGGCAGAAGCGTGGTGAAGTATTCCCTGGACAAGGAAAGTATGCAATAAATATTATTTAGAATTTTGGAATGATGGATTGCAAATCCATGGACACTCCTATGACCACAGATATAAGAAAAGTAAGGGAATAAGATTATGATCTAGTAGATCCATCACTATATCAACAATTGATTGGGTCATTAATTTATTTGGTAAATACTCAACCAGACATTTGCTTTGCCATGAACACACTAAGCCAGTTCCAGGTGGAACCTAGACATGAGCGTTGGACAACTGCAAAGCATGTTCTAAGATATATTCATGGGACACTAAACTATGGTTTAAGATATACTGCATCTAGTGACATACAACTTCATGGATTCACAAATTCAGATTGGGCAGGAACTGTAGAAGACATAAAGAGTACTTCAGGAATATGTTTTAGCTTGGGCTCCTATATGATATCTTGGGGCAGCAGGAAACAAAAGTCCGTCGCACTCAGCACAACATAAACAGAATACATCGCAGCATGTGAGGCATGTACAGAAGCAATATGGCTGAGAAAGATAATCTCTGGATTATTTGATCAGGTTCCAGATTCAACCATAATACATTGTGACAATCATAGTTGTATAAGGCTATCAGAACACCCAGTGTTTTATGAACGGTCGAAACACATTGAGATAAAATAATACTTTATTCGAGATAAAGTCTAGGAAGGAGAAGTAAAGCTCTAGTATATCCCCACAGATGAGCAGACAATAGATATCCTGACAAAGCCTCTCTCCAGAATAAAGTTTGTATATTTCTGAGACAAATTGGGGATCATGGAAATAACTCCCTTAGCTGAAAAGGAAGAAATGACTCTCCAGGTTGGGAGGGAGCACTGAAATATCATTGAATTGAGGAAAGTCATTTTCAAGTTTGAAAAATGGTCCAGCTTGGGCAGTTCCTTTCCAGTTCGGAAAGTGGTTTGAGATTTCTGACGAACAGGCATTTTCTAGCTCAGAAAATGGTCCATATTGAACGGTCATTTTCGTTATGAAAATGGTTCAATGGATTGTTTATGCACCATAGAAAACGATTTCCCATTGTGGTTATCATGGGGAATTGTCTAGGACAATCTCTCTTCTTGACAGTCACTTTTATTAGTGGTCAAGAAGACTGGTTCGCCTCGCTGGACAGTCATTCTTTCGAAGCTCACAGTTGTGAGCAGTTTCGAAGAATGGTCCGTTTTGGAGGTTGTTGCAGGACAATCACTTCCTTAGGAAATGGTCCGGACAGTCATTCCCTAGGGAAGATTCATTCTCTTCAAGTTGCACTTTGTTTAGTGTCGGAGGAATGGCCCAGATAGGTGAATGGTCCAGGTTCAGCAATCAAGGACAGGCTTTCCCTAGGGAAAACTCATTCTCTCCAGGTTGCACTTTGTTTAGTGTCGGAGGAATGGCCCAAGATAGGGAATGGTCCAGGCTCAGAAATCGGGACAGTTACTCTTCCTTGCTTGAGAAAAATAGTCAAGTTAGCCCATCATTGATGTTCTACTCTGAAGGCAGATGCTCTTCCATATCTCACAGATGTGAGTGGAGGAATGGCCCAAATGACTAAGTTTATATCATAACATTGTTTCTGTGCAGGTTGATATCAGTTGATATGATTACAATGGAGACTATATGTCTCCAGACAATAGAAGTATGCTACTGTGGTGGATATGTTCCACTGTTTGTGACTATGTGTCACAGATTGAGTAGTTGTGTACTACTATGGATAAACACATTTTTGTTCTATCAGTTGACATTGTACCCGTTGTCATGGAGATTATCCAGTTGGATAATAATGACGGTGCTCGTGATGCTACCATTTGAATGGTCTATTTGTGCTTAAGACCATTATCAGTTATACCTCTCTAGCTAGGAGGGAGTGTTGATATTATGGTAGCTTCAGGAGGTATCAACCTCCATTGTGACCTTTGACAAGATTAGAATATTTCGGAAGCAAGAAAAGGAGTGAATGTAACCCTAGAAGAGATGTCGACTAAAAGATATAATTAATATAAATTAATTAGTACCCAGAATAAGAAGTTGGCCCAGGCAAGTCTGCCAGAGCCAGTATAAATACAGGGTGCCAGTCCTCACTTTACACACACTTCTCAGAATCGTAGAAAGACACTTGTGCGCATTGTAGTCTGGAAATCTTGTGCGCAAGTCCTGGAGAAGGTGTTGCTGCCAATTCTAAATTCTATTGTTTCTATCTTCTTGGGTTGGACTCTCTAATTAGCTTTGGTTACTTCTTGCTTGGTGCATTAGCCTTGCTTGGCTATTAGTTTTCTAACAAGATTCTTCTCTCTGTCAAGGTCAAGGTGCTCGGAGGGTGGCTTCGGCCTATGGTTGGGTGACAATAGTGATATTGTCTATGGTAAAATGAGCACATTCTAACACTGGGTTGATGGGATGTGTCTCCTTTTGTCTTGGGTATGAATCTGATAATGAATGAGTATGTAGAGGTTTCCAAGAGCTATGGGGTGATACAAGGGTTTTAAAAGAAGGGTCTAATGATTGTAATGGTTCTAACGGGTGGGAAACAATCAAAGGAAAAAAGTGTAAATGTCGAAGGGGCTATTCCTATGGATGATTTCTATTGTTGGTAGTATCAAACTAGGTTCTCAGGATTTAGATGTAGAGGAACCAAGACTTTTGAAGTCAATGTTAGTGCAACGAAAGGTCATCTTTGTCAATTCAGATTTGGAGATGAGGAGAGGGCCTTCGATCAACAAAGTGTTGGGTATAAATCTAGGGCTCTTTGAAGGTTTGGGAAAGGATCAATTTACGGATGGTTTTAGTGATATGTCTTGTAGAGGTGGGGCTAAAGTGTAGGATTTTGTGGAGGGATTGGTTGTTGGTTTGGAAATGAGTGGAAGGGAAAGATAAAAGGGCCTCTTAGGGAAGATGTAGTGCACTTTTTGGGTTTGACTTTATTTGACTAATATGTTGATTATTATTTGAGGGAATTCTGGTTAAAAGAATGACCTAGTTGGTTGACATATTATGGATAGTGTAATCTAGACTTTCGAGTAGTTATGGTTTGATTATTACTTGATGCGTACCTATATATTTTATGGTTTATGCTTTGATATTTTTGTTATTTTATGGAATATTAAAAATGAATACGTACATGATGAAATCAATTATGTTATATATGATGCTACTGATGGTTTGTCAAGTATGTTGGGAAGAACCACGGGTGCATATGGACTCCAGATTGAGTCAAGGTATGTGGACCCATGATGGGGTTGAGTTATGTATAACTTGTTGAATTATTGTAACTGCAAAGAGTATTCTATTTATTATTGAGTCATTATTAATTAGATTAATCCCTTTTTGTGGATTGATCATGTCGTGCATTGTAATTAATCAAATCCTCTTTTGTGGATTGGTCAAACCCTAAATATATTATGCAAATTAAGAAGTCGGCCCCCAGGCTAATTAAAGTGGTTTTAACCACTCAGAAGACAAATCGGCCCTGCCCAACGAAGAGACACCTTTTCAGCACCTGGCAGTTTGTATAAATAAAGGAAGCCAATGCCTCATTTTTTCACTCACTCAGCTCACTCATCTAGTGTGCAAGTATTGAAGGAAGTTGTAGCTACCAATTGTCGGAAGAAGGAAGAGAGAGACGTGCATTGCTTAGTAGAGGATATTCTCTAGTGTTTGGTTTATTGTATTGGCATTGTATTGGCTATCTATATTAAGGAAGTTTTTTCTGGGTTTTCTCCCCCATGAGGGTTTCCCAGGATAAATGTTGTGTATCTTGTGATTGTGTTTCTCTTAGTGATCCTACCTATGCTATTGTCATCTAGCAAATTGAAAAGAAACCTAATAATAGCTAAAACTTAACATGGTATCAGAGCTAAGCCGATGAGAGCACCTTTCACTAGATAAGGAAAAACGCCAATGTTGTCGTACAAGAAATTTAGGGATTTTTATTGGAGAGGAATTTTTGCCAAAAAAACATCTAGAAAAGTGTGCCCTACCCAAGAAAATATTTTGGCACCTTAAGTGCACCTTTTCAGTGGAAAAAAAATCCTGGAAAGTGAAACCCTAGTTTTCACTAGTACCAAAAAACCAAAAAAACAGAAGTATTAGAAAACCAGGAAACCGGAACCAGTACCAGTCCAGATTTCTGCAAACTCGGTTTCAAGGGGTAAAAAATGGATTTTCAGAAATTTGACTACACGAGCTTACTCGCCTTAACTCAGTGCATCTATCCCCTAGATTATAATTTCAAAATTTGAAGTTTGAAAAATTAGGGTTTCCTCATAAAACCCTAAGTTGTAGTTGCAGTTGCAGTTTCAGAATCAATTGTAGTATCAATTGCAGTTGCAATATCAGTTGAAATATCAACTGCAGTACCGGTTGCGTTCACCCTTGAAGTTTTTAGGAGTTGGTAATTATTATTGTTGCTACCATATGGTGCCAGTACCTGCAATTACTATCAGAGGTATGTATTCACATATGTTTAAATTGTTAAGCTTTAAAGGGTAGTTACAGGAGAAGGGATCTCTTACCATAGATTCAGAAGGATATCAAGATCCAACACATTCATAGGAACAATGCAACCCAAGTTTGATTATTCTGATATGCATCTATTTGTTATGACATTATTTTGATCTAGGTTGCATGTTGAAGCTATGACCATCATACTAATCTTTAGTCAAATTTAAAGTCAAGGTATTAGATGGATTAAAGTTGAGATCACAGATTTTATCCTCTCACCCAACCTTCTGTCAAGATAACATATTGTCTTAGTACAAAAGACAGGTTGAAGAAAGAACTCCTCATCTTGAGTGAAGGAGACTTGCAAGAAAATCAACACACTCATTCTTGAGGACAAGACTCCAGGTTCCAGGTTTGATTAATTAAGTTAATAAGATTCAAAGTTGCACATGACAATTTGACAACTACCCCTTTACAAGTAAACACTATAGTTGAGGTAGCAGTCTTTGAAAAGTATTATACTTGGTAGCATGTGAGCATATTGAGATAAATACTTAATGTAATAGATACAACTAACATGTCCTCTAGGAGAAACTTCTTGTGTTGATTCCAAGTTACCATGGAGGAATGTTTGATCACAACACTAGAAGAGTGTTGACCTCATTTCATATTGTATTTCTTATTTTTGATCTTTGCTTAAGATAGGTCACAAGTGATATCTCTAAAGGAGCTACTGTGATGATTATTCTTCTTATTGTTTTATCTACTATTATCAAAAGAGTGTTATTCTTGCTTGTTGTTTTGTCGACTTTGTTTCAGGTCACAGGTGATAACCCTGAGGAAGCTATAGTGAAGGTTGTATAAGAAAACATATTAGATGAGACAGGAAGCAGACCATGTACATGACCATATACACTCATGTACCAAAGAAGATGAAGAAGAAGCTATATTTTGAGATTCAGAGTATATCATATGAAGATTGATTGTAAGGAGAAGAAGGCTCCAAAGATGATTGAACATTAGAACAAGAACTCACAACGGAATTGTTCAAAGGTTAATGAAGCCACCTTGACAGGAAGCAGAAATTGTTTGAATCTCGACTCAGTCTTTCATATTTAGACTTGGTATTCAACACCAAGTATACCCTATAAGAGATGATGAAGTCCTTGTAGACTCAGAAGAAATCAAGGATAAGTCTGATCCAGAAAGGATCAGATGAAGAGACAACTTTCAGGATTGGGAGACAGATGCCATGAGAAGACTAGATCGTAACTTCAGAGACTCCTAAGAGATATGAAATCTCCTGGAAGATTCCCTTGTTTCAGTGACAAAGAAGGAAGCCACTCATAAAGACTAGGATATGGATTCTTCCGTGAGACTAGAAGAGAAGTCAGTATTGACTTCCAAGATTGATCTATACAAATCAAGCATGTTGCAAATGTACAAATCCTGATGTGTGTCCATAGGATTCTCCCAACAAAAGGGAGAAGACTATGACAAGAAACTTATTGAAGAAATAGTTCTAGCATTTATGAAGACAACCAGAACAACCATGATTCATATTTAGTATGAGATGTAGGGGGAGAAATTCCCATATTTAAAATTGAGTGGCAGTTGGTGCAGTACATTAGTTGGGTCATGGATACATGACTACAATAAAAGATAGTGTTACCTACATGAAAGAAGAAGATCTATCTTCAGTATCAGTTATTAAGCCACTCTTAGTTTCATATGAAGTTGTTGCCATGATGGAGTAGAGGAGTTATTCCCAGATTTCAGCAGTCACGGTGAGAATGGAGCAACCATTCTCAACTTTAGAGCAGGTGCAGGCGCAGAGTCCCAGTTCCAGAGTGAACAGTTGTAGAAAAATGAGAGGCGATACTCTCAAGTAGTGAGACAGATAGTGCTTTGCAGAGAGCACATAGAGCTAGCACATGATTGTGCAGATTGAGTTGCAACTGAGCAAGTGTACCCGATTGGTATAATGTAATGAGAAAAGTCGATTTGAAGATTGAAGATAGAAAGACTCATGTCTATCGGTTGAAGGAAGCTTGGTACGTGTTGAAGTAAGATCCTAGAGCTTGGTATGGAAGAATTGACAGTTTACTGACGAGACTGGGCTTTACCAAGAGTAAAGTTGATTCTAACCTTTATCTCAATGATCCGAAAATGATATTTTAAATGACTGTGGTTGAGTTAATTATGCATGTGTTTATTAACCATTCAAGAAGCTAAATGAAAGAGGAAGAAGATAGGATGATATATCACAGCCATGAACACATATACAGAACTGAAATGAAGCAATAAGAACAACAAACCATAACAAGAGAAGTGATAACAGAGTTCGGCAATCTCGCCTATGTCTTCGGGTCTTTGTCTTAGTGGGTGAGGCTTCTTTATTTATGTTAAAAGCTAATAAGTACGTCACAATAGTGCCATAATGCTACAAGACTGATCTGGTCTTGTTCTCCCAGATCTCTAGAACCCAACAGAAGAAATGACACTCAAAACAGATGACCGGAGCTCTAAATCAAATTACATTTAAATAACTTGAAGACTAAATCAAATTACATTTAAATGATACTTTAATGTACATGAAATCCTCATAAGAGTACGTCACCCTTGAAGGGGGAGCTATTTACCTTGGATCATTAACGTTCTCATGGAAAAGGGGTTAAAACCAATACTTAGGAACTCTCCCAAACTTTAACATTAGCCTCCTTTCATCCAACGAGGTTATTAAAAGGTGGAATGATACCCTTGAATGTGGATGAATCCTTAAAATGGGACGTAAGGCTTCTTAACATACCCTTTATGTTTTGTCCACATTTAAAACGTCACTTTAAAGTTATTTCCAGTTTATTAAAGTGAGTGCCACATCACTTTTTATACCTGCCATCGGGCATGGTATATAGGGATCGATATCACGTAGACTATCTATTAATTCACTGTGGACCAAAAAATTTTGAGCTGATTTCCTAAGTTTTACATTACAGTTTCAATTTATTTATTTTTCTTAATTGTTTAAAAACATTTTTTTGACATCTAATTGGTTAGTGAAACCAACCCAATATTTCCAAGTTGATGGCTACCAAAACAAATTTAAGGAATATTGCAATTAAGGTAATTGTTGCTAAATGTTTGTTTCAAAACCTAGAAAATAAAGTGTGACATTAAATGTCTACGCTTTATTTTTACTATCTAATGTTTAGTGCATGAATGCTAATCACCAAGTGTTCACCCTGCATGGATGCTAATCACCAAGTGTTTGAAGTCCACTTTGTTTATATTTACTTCAAACTGGATCCTCACATAATTGTACTGCTTCCTTACCTGTGTATTTTCCCATGCTTTGTGAGAGACCTCCAACGAACAACATGTCGATCAAGCGATGGAAGAGCGAACCTTCAAGGTAAACTACTGAATCTGGATCTATAACTGGTCGGTCTTGCGCCCAACTCTGCTATTTTTTCTTCTACCTCTTATTAGAACTATGAATATCTTCATAAAGTCGTGGTTGCTACTATTGAATGTGTTTACAGGTGGAGGAAACCTACCTTTAAGATAGAATGAAAGTAGAAGTTATTCAGCAGTCAAGGAATGAAGGAGTCAACAAGCCGGTTTTGTGGAGCTGAAATATTCTGCTTCTTTGAAATATGTTGCTTTGCTTGCCCTCCTCTTGGTTGAGTCCTCCCCTAGTCACGGCCCAGTCGACAGGTTCAATGCTGCATCAGAATGCAGGTTTGTTTACTTTTTCGGTTCCCTATAGTACGGATTCCAATAGTACGGGAATACCTATACCCACGCTACTACCAAGACCTACTGCACTGGAAGAACTACGGCTTTATTTGTCTCTCTCTCCGACCAGGCAGGAATAACCATCGTCCTGTCTGTAGCCAGTTCTTCAATAGGGGGTTTGAAGCGTTTCTTGCAAATATGAAGAGTAGCAAAGAGAGCATGACAAAAGTGGCAACCAGGCTATACAGAAATCAAATCATGGAACCATGAGAGACAATTATTCATGGTAATATTATTAATGTAAGCAGACTTCTTAAAACTTTCTAATAGACCAACCTGTAATTTCATCCCAAGGCATCCAGAATCACAGAACCGACATCCAAGATGGGAACTTCTTGAAGTCCTATAACGTAAAAATCAAAGATTTCTCCTTTTCCACCCAGAAACTTATGGAGCTCATGATATGCAAGTTGTGGCAGTTTTTTAAATAAAGCTATTAATTTTCACAGAAATTTAAAAATGAACCCTGATTAAACATGATTCTTTCTCTTTATATGAATTCTATTCAATATTGATACACTATTTGTTTATTAGATCTTAATGGATCTCCCTTAATGTTACTAGCTCTAACAATAGTGCCAATGGCAGCTTAACAAATCTTCTGTTAATATTAAATATAAGTGCGTTAGCCAATGTAATTTTTAAAAAATAGCATTCAGATTAAAGGGGCATGAGCGAATGGGAAAAGATAGATATGTGTACCTTGCCATTCATATTCCAAGTGACAATGTCCATGCACAGATTATCGGGGCCAGCGATCCAAGCGAGCACACTGGGCCTCCTTTCGATCCTTCTGATTCCCCAAGTACAGGGCTTTTCCTTTTCACTTAAACTTCTTTCCAAAAAATTGAATATATCCTTCCATAGCAGCCCATAAAAAGCAACCAAATCAGAACCACATAACCCATCAATTTTCAACCTCTCCTCTTCAACTTCTCGATCTAGTGCTTCATCCCCCAGCTATGTCTCGGTTTCGAAACCCAGTAAGCCTCCTCCTCCTCCTCATCACACGTGTAATGGATGTTCTAGTGCTTCATCCCACAGCTATGTCTCGGTTTCGAAACCCAGTAAGGCTCCTCCTCCTCCTCCTCATACGTGTAAGGGATCTCATAGGGATGTTTCCAAGGTGAAACGATAAATCTTACCTCCTTACTCTTCTGTGCCCTCCTTCTCACAACGCGCTTCTTCTCATCGATTGCATCAAATTCAACACTCCTGTGTACAGTACTACTGCACGAGTTCCCCATTCTTAGAAGCCTATCAAATGAAAATTCCCCACAAGTCTATTCCTTGTCAAATGTTTCGCGATACCCATCATGGATCATAGATACTCTTTCTATGAGTTCTGGCTTTCTAATCTAATCCGCTCCCTGCACAGAAAAGAAAACCAAACGTAAATACTATTTCTATTCAATGCATCACATAGTTTTGCATAATCCCTTTCTGCAAACCAATAAAAACCGAACAAACATTATAGCAAATGCCATTAGATTTCTGGCCCAAAATCAGGGGAACCAGAGTCATTAAAACTTAGGATTGGACTTCAGAAGCCACAACTAACTGACAAATGAGCGACATCCATTAGACTGAATCTGTCGCAGATTTTTTAAGAAACACGACTTTTCTTCATTGTTGTAAGGTACATACAATCTTGTGGACGAGGAATAAAGGAGCCATAGCATATCATGCCTGCCTCACCAACTGAAATTTTGGATTTTTTGGAATGAATTTAGCTTGACAGGGCCCTCTCCAAAACAACTCTAGCTGATCAAATAGACGGTGGAGAATCAGAGTGGGCCGGTATCGATCTCATGGAATTTCCCTCAAATATTAACCCCCACCATAAAGAGATACCTAATAAGAATTACATAGCTGTGGACCATCTAATGAGTTCATCAATGCCTTGAAATTTACCATTGTTCTCGGTTACAAACCCAAATAATGAGACATCGAGGATCAAGTAAGCATATTCCACAATCTCCTTACCTTTCTTTGGTTGAAATTTGAAGTATGATCATATGATCATGTGAGAGAATAATGAAGGCGTGCCAATTTTTACCAATATCGTTGTAAGTTTCTTTAATCCAGAGGTGGATAGGGATGATGTAAGCATCTTTCTTGTCGTAAGCATAGGACGAACCATCATATTACTCATCAAGCCATCAAGAAGGAGGGGCTTCTAAGACAACTCCAATAGAAACCTCGAAGAAGGTTGTTGCCCCTCCTTTTTGTTCTCGATCATATGTATGGATGAAGCATAAGAAATTCCATCGTATCTAAAAAAATATGTAAATCCATGACTCATGGATGGCTTCACATGTATGTGAAGATGAAAATTTTTGTAATAATCCCAAGGTATTGAATCTTTAAAACCATTATTATTAGATGGATTTTTTTTGAATGTGGAAGTCATGAGTATGTGAAGATGAAAATTTTTGTAATAATCCCAAGGTATTGAATCTTTAAAACCATTATTATTAGATGGATTTTTTTTGAATGTGGAAGTCATGAGTTGGGGACTTCCATGGCTGAAAAGTTTCTACTATCAGTTGGCCATGAAAACCCCCTTCCTGTACCTGTAAATCAATCTCATTGGTGGGATGACATGGTCATTCCTACATAGTGAAGTTGGATTTACATTCAATGACTATGTTTGATTGTCCACAAGACCACAAATCTACAATTTCACCTTTAGAAACATCATGATCTGTATCATAAATGTGATCCCCCATCAAAACAAAAACAACTTATATCTCAATTATGTCTTTCAATATGGAGAAGAGAATCAATATTATCAATCTCTTTTTCATCATTCTCTTCATCAAATAAGTGTTCCTCCATTAGACTTTCCTCTTCCAAGTTGCTAAAAGGTGTATCATGAAACTCAAAATCTTGGAAAGGAGAATAGCATATAAAACCCTTGCTTTCTTGTGGTGTAGAACTAATGAATGCTTGAATTATTTTTTCATAGTGGTTCTCTTCGTATATCTTCCCTTCAAAAGTGTATTGATTTCTGATTTCAAATGGAAGCATGAGAAGATTCCTTATCATCATTTTCTTCTTGAGGATTTACAACAAAATATTCAATGAACTCATCATATTCAAGAGAACAACAAGGCGATTCTTCAAGATTTTCTTCAACAAGTTCTTCTATCTTAATCACATCATAAATTTCCTTGACATCTTTGACATGGGGTACCTAATCCTCATCATTTTCTGATTCTGAAATGTTGTGCAACAATGTCTCATGTGAGTGAGGAGAGGGATGATCCTCTTCAAGTAGACCATCTTCATGCTTTAGCAGAGAAGGCTCACAATATTTGGTATCAATATAATAACACAAGAAACAAAATGCATCATTTCTTTCTTTTATTTTCACAAGAATATCACTTGAGGGATTATCATCATATTTCATCATCAAATCACTAATCCTTTCTCCCAATCTATCTTTTATATCGAGGAAAATATAAGCATCTTCAACTTCTTCATAACCATAGATCCAATGCTTTTGAAACTTTTTTATTAATCGTGGATATGATTTTATCTCTTTAGGATTCAAAGGCAATACCAATTCCATGCATCTTCCCCTTGCATTGAATGTGAAAATTCTTTCATTAAGGTTCATTCATAAACAATGTTATTCTCTACCACACAATCCATGAAAGATGAAAGGTGTCTTAAAGTCAACCATGGATTTCCATTAAACATTGGGACATGAGTAGTCCATGCATTAAAAATGAAGCTCACTTAGACACAATATAACACCTACAAAATCCAAAGGAGAAAGAAAAAATTTCCAAAAACTTCCTTAGTTATAGGCCATATTTGAAACATACAAGGAGATGATTTATTAATATCAGAGAATTGCATACCAACCATACAAATACCAAAGATGTGGAGTTTACAATATAACTTGATAATTATGAGAATTCAGGTTCATATGCTTTGAATCAATCTCAAGTTACCTTTCAATCTTTATTTATGGGAATTACCTATTGCAATGTGCCTCTTTATATTTTCTTTAAGTGGAGTCACTAGATGAAATAACAATAATCTCATCAAGATACAAATACAAGAAAACTTACCCACAACCTAGGGGATGCGAGAAAATATTTCAAGCCTGTCGTGGATAATGCCATATCCGGAAGCAAACCAACAAGGACGTCCCTAGTGACATCACCAAAAAATGTTACTAGCCAAATTAGCCCCTTTGTAATAGATCCACTTCCGGTTCTAAGGAGACAAGCACAATTGGGAAATGCACCACTATCACCTCATTACCTTTCCCCTTCATTTTAGGCCAACTCCTAGAAGCCATGGGGGGGTATCCCAATCTAAGTGGAGTAAACTTGTCAAATAAGTCATTGTCCTCTTAGAGATTCACTTCAACAAACAATACCTCGATATACCATTAGATAGACGAATGCCTTATAAGTGTTAAGATGCCTTAAACAATATGCAATAGAAGTAAAGAGCATAAGCCATCTAATATAACAAGAGTTACGAGCTAATAATTACATTCTTAGTCTGAAATATGAGTATCTTGAACAACATTAAATGAAAATTAGCACTAACAAATTACAAGCTTAATCAATATGTACTCATGAACTTTGTATAAACTTGTAAGAATGGATGGTGATATCCCTTAGGGTTTCAACAGGAGAATCTCCTGATAAAAGATAAATACAATTAACAACTAGGAGATGAATGTCACATATAGATACGTAAGATAAACCTGAGAAATAATTTAGAAATGAAATATAGACTAGGAGAGGGTTAGAATACACCTTTAAAGCACCAAACCATATCCTTTAGGGTTTCCTCAAATCTGATTTCTAATGCAGCAAATTAAATTACGGATTTGAAGAACTCCTTAAATCATCCCATGAGATGTTAGAACAATCCTTTAAGCACTATGAGAGAGGGCCAATTTTCCTTCTTAGGGTTATAGATAAACAATGAAGCATAAACCCTTGAATAATATATCTAGAAAGTAAGATATAACATCGATCATCCACTAAAAAATACATGAATATTTTTGTATTTTTATCTTATATATATATATTTGTAATTTTATATTTTATATGACATAAAATAAAATAATTTTAGTTTTTAAGGTTTTTGTGGTTGGTTGTTTGGAGTTAAGTTTAGTGACTTGTCTCCACTTAGGGATTATGGGGGTCAAGAAGTATGCCCCTCTAAGAATTGGTTATTCAATGTTTATGGATTAGAGTAGCAGACTAGTGCCTTAACTCTAGTAGTCCCTTGCCCAATCAAGAAAAACCATGAAAACCAAGGCCCTACAAGAAGGGTTTCCTGAAGGGAATAGCATTCACCAACAATATCAACAAAAGATTGGAAAGAATACTTAAAACCATTTCCAAGGAATATAAAACTAATCAAGACGAGAGATAAGCACTTACCAAATCGTTTTAATGAAGATGGAAGAGATACAAACCCTTGACATCCTCCTTCCAAGTAGTTGAGTAACTCTTCGATAGATCGATCTTGCTAGCTTTAATAGAAAATTGTATATTCACAATAGTCTTTGAAGTACCAAGAAAGAAATAACTCCAAGAATTGACACCAAAACACCAAGCAAAAACATTTGTATTAATGACTTGAAATGATCTCAAACAATTCATAACAATTTAAATGAGAGCAGTTTCTCGATTTATAAATGATGCATTTAACTCCCGATTTTTTATTCCCTAAATTAAACCTAAAAATATAAATTAAAAAAAAATATCATCCAAATAAACTTGGAAACTAAGTAAAATTGATTACATTTAAATGCTTTAATGTAGCTAAAATCCTTAATGTCACCCTTGAAGAGAGAGTGATTTTGCTTGGATTCTTAACAAGGGGTTAAAACCATACTTAGGAACTCTCCCAAACTTTAACATTATCCTCCTTTAATCCAACGAGCTCATTAAAAGGTGGAACGATAGCCTTGAACGTGGACTAATCCTAAAAATGGTACGTATGTCTTTTTAACATGCACTTTATGCTTTGTCCACATTATAAAAAGGCACTTTTAAGTTGTGTTCACTTTATTAAAGTGAGTGCCACATCGCTTTTTAAACTATAATCCTTTGTAACCATCCAAAGGTGCCATCCAAAGGTGCCATGTCACTTTTTTTTCTAAATACTCCAAAGTGACCATGATTTGTCATAAACTTTAAGCACGGGTCAGTCCTCATTAAAAAAAAATGATAATAAGCTTTAAAACAAGTGACCAATTTGGAGGGCACTCTTTAACGTGGCATGCGTAGATGATGTCCATGTGGACGTAAATAGCGCTTTCATGTTTTGGAGTATGTGGCCATGGCTTGGTACATGTGAATTGCCTCAAAAAATGTGAAATTGGATGCACATATGTAAAATCACCTTCACAAATCCATGACCAAAGTGTGGTACATATATGAGAAAAAGAGGGTTCGTACGGAGTAAAAGAGTTGTACTAAACCATGAGTGTGACAACCCTTACAAAGCACAATCACCTTTACATAGTGAATAAAATAAGTGAGTAGTTAGGGTTCCCGTAAATCATGTATCCTAGTAGATCCACCTCAAAATGCATGAATACCTACCGAGGACATAAATTCTTAACTTGATGGGAGTTACCACCACCAAGGGATAGTTGGTCGGAGCAATAAAATCAAGAATCTTGAGAATGGGGACTAAAAGGACATGCCATGACTATCCAACTAAGGGGATTTGGGCTACCAACTAACTAACACTTGTATATCAATCATCCCAACATGGCCACATACAAAGAAACCATCACACTTTGGGCTCATCAGAGTGGTCACATCTAGTGAAAAAATGCAGAGTACATTACAGAGAATCTAAGGTGTAACAAGTAACATCAATATATTGATGTTTATTTATAGAATGCAATTAAAGAAATATAGTTTATAGAAAAAATTGATTGTTTTAATGTCAAAATTTTGACATTTTCTCTATGAAATAATTTTTAAAAAATACAACACTACAAAGAGCTTGTCAATGGATCTCCAATAGTGTATCATGTGCGTAAAGTGGAGTTTGTAAGTGAAATTATGACCATAGGGGGATACAACTTCAAAGATAGTTTAACACTAAAGAATTTGCATTTTATTTTTTGCATCTAATTTTTGTTGTTTTTTCATTAAGAAAAATGTAATTGTGATACAACCTTCCAAATATGTGGATGTGTTTTGAGAGCATCAATTATTCCTTACAAAGTCCTTCTAGAGATAGTACACAAAATTATAAGTGAGATTTTAGAATTCAATTAAAAAATTGTGTTGACATTTAAACATGAAAGTTTCTCGAAATTTCAAACAAAAACAATCTATGTATAAAAACAACTATCTTAATAATAATAGACAATATTTTTCATTAAAAAAAAAACAATTTCCAAAAATCCATAAAACTAGAAGTAAATGTACTAAGTTTTACCAAGAACCATAACAAGAAAGTTGTGCATGCTTGAATATTAAATAAGAAAAATAAAAATTTAATTAAAATATTGCAGCATCCAAGTAACAATTGGAAGAATAAAAAAAAAAAAAACCATGTATAAGAATATATTGGAAACATAAAAACAAAACCTAAAACCAAAAAATGGTGATAAACTTAAATATAAAATAATCATTCATTTAAAACTTAAAAATACAAACTATGCATGCAAAAAATTACATGGTGGGGATTTTACACTATTTTTTTTGAAGTTATTTCCCAAGGGATTTTCATGCAATAACTTCTTATGAATTTTCATACAAATGTTTTTTTTTAAGGTTTTAATGGTTTTGTGGAGGGTTTTAAGCTTTGGCTAGGGTTTACAAACCTAGTCATTGAAAAGAGGAAAAATACTATTTTAAGAGAGTCACACCCATATGGAAGGGACACACCATTATGGTGAGAAAAAAATATCCTTTTAGGGGAGAGGCTATAAGAATTAAAAATATTCCCTCTTATTACATAGTTATTACATAGGGTTCTCTTAATAATCCTTTCATAAAAAAGAGATTATTATATGAATAAACCCACCTTTTTAAACATAAAATCCATCCTCCCCAATGCAAAGAAAATTAAAATATAAAGATGATACCTATGAAACTTGACAACACACAAAACAAAGAAAGGAAAAAGAAGTTATTAAGACATGGTCTAGAGAAGAGTCCAATTATTTAGCCATAACAAAAACAAACGAAATGTAAGTCATAAACATTTTTAAACAATGACGAGTAAATCCATAAAAAATGCATAGCAAGAAAAATAAAATAATTGGAGAGATACCTCCATGGCTTGAGAATCCATTCTCCATAACAAGCCTTGAACCTCCTTGGAAATTTGAACCTCCTTGGAAATCTAAGCAACCATGAGATAGTTCAAAATAAAACCCTAACCTTCTTTGAGAGAGTAACCATGGGCTAGAGAGGAGAAGAGAAAACACTAAAAGAATTGAAAAATGACCGGAGTTAAGAAAATTAGAGGGTTTTTTTAGAAATAGAGTATTTTGAATTTATGAACTTAGAACAAGAAGAATCACAACAAGTGTCAAAAGTGGATTTCACTAGATATGTTATGTGAATATATTAAGTGCTCGACTTATGAATAAAAAGCATTTAAATCTTATCATTATTTTATTGTAATTATTTTTATGAATTATTATTATTGTAAGAAAAATCTATCTTATTATTAATAATAATAACAAATCAATTAATATTTAATTGTCATTAATATTGGGGTAGTCATTTTCTTATTAACTTATGACAAATCAATTAATATTTAATTATCATTAATATTGGGGTAATCATTTTCGACTCCGAAGGAAACAAGAACATTGAGTTCTCATGGGGGTTAGGTCTCGCTTCAAACAATCAAGTGGAGATACTTGCAGTTTATATGGGACTGAATCTCATCCCAGTAGATGATATGTGAAGCAAATGTCAACCTGTTTTATAGCCTCCATGGAAACTATCTGGTATTGGTGACACGAGGAATCTTCCTCCCATCACACATGCAAACTCCATAACTTATATTTCTTATTATCTCCACTTCATGCGATTTGACGTGGTCGTGTGGGAAATATATGTCAATTAAAGCTCCATTGCAAATATCCATCCCCTCAACTTCGTGAGGGTGGCATTCATTCAGGATTTTCACTTCATCGGATGATCTCAAAATTAAGGATGTTGATTCCCACATTGTTTCTATCATTTAATGACATCCTTTCTCTGTTGGGATTTGATTTTGAACTCGGTTGTGACTTTTGTTATGGGCAGAGGATGGGAGGCAATTAATTCATGGAAGAAGAAGAAGAAGTAATTTTAATGTCTACGAGGCTAATAATAGTCTATGGGACAGACCGTCTCACACATTGATTTCAGCAGTTCATCTCTTTCCTGTTCAACTTGACGATGAGCTCTCCTAATTTCTCCACTGTCTCCTAGGTGAATAAGTCATTCCAAGAGCTAGCTATCAAGATATTTATATAGTTGTCCCTGTTGTCTTTGAAAGCTTCACACTCTAAAATGAAATGCTTTTCTGTTTCCACTTTTGGGGAGATGCAGAACACACACCCTTTCTTCCCAAACTTCTTTTTGTCTTTTCCAGTGCCCTTAGATATATCGGTATTATAAGCAATGCATCAATTGCCTTGGTAAATTTTGGTATTGGCTCTAGCATCTTCCTCGTTTCAAACTCTCTATCTTCATCATGTGGCGGTAAATGACCACTCATGCCGACTGCACTGATGCAAATTGGAGCATCTACAGGAGAAATTGCACCACCAACAATCATAAATGGAGGCATTACGAACTTCAAATGTTCATCTAGTACATCAACTACGAGAACATGAGGCAAAGAGAAATGAAGAAATGGCTTTGATACTTCGTGCAATCAATCGTCACTCAGCCCAGCTTAGGTCCTTGCGACAACATGCTCAGCATCACCACTCTGAAGATCCTGCACAACAACATCCTCTGCCAACGAAAGGATCCTTTGCGTCTTGTGAAGTAAGCCAACTTCCTCGACCCTAGCCTACAGGTGAAATTATGGAAGCTTCTCCTGGTGAGGTGGACACAGACCTTAAACTTAATTAAGGATAGTCTTATGCAGTGTCAAGTTCTTTTTTTGTTATCTTCTTATGTAGTAATCTATCCCTAGCAAATTTGTAGTAGCTTTGAGATGTATTTGAGAAATCTTATGAGTAGCTAGGACATATGTAATTTTTTTTTGCTACGGGCCATTGGCCGAACTACTGTATTTAAGGTTGTTTTTTTCCATGGCACAACCTCTATTTTAATAAAATTTTAACAGTTTTTATTAAAAAATAATAATATTGGTGTTAATCGAATATTAATATTTTATTAAAAATATATATATATTGGTGTTAATAAAATATTAATATTTTATTAATTATGTTAATGATTTAGTTTTTTTATTTGTAGAATTTGAATGCCCATTTCCCAGGGTCATAAATTTAGCATATAAACTATATTTTAAACACAATATACATCGTTGGAAAATATTTCCAAAAGTTCTTTCTAATGATGGTTTTTTTTTAATTCCTAAAACAAAAAAATTTATGTTAAAACCATCCATTAATTGTATAAATTCATTGCTTTGATTGCATTCTATAGGAAAACATCATAATATCAATGTTTAACCATAAAATCATAATAAAAAGCACATTTTTTTTTTTTTAATTCCTAAAAAAAATCAAAATTTTATGTTAAAACCATCCATTATTTGTATAAATTCAATACTTTGATTGCATTCTATAGGAAAACATCATAATATCAACGTTTAACCATGAAATCATAATAAAAAGCACTTTTTTCCCATCACAATAGTATGATGTTTATATAATTTCAATCATCAGATATTTGTCAAAATTATTAAAAAAATAATAGAAATATAACAAATTTCAACACCCAAAATGACAAAAAGATTTAACATCAAAACTGAGGTTGTAAATAATGTTGTTTTTTTACTCCAAATATATTGTTGTTTTTTTACTCCAAATATAGCATTCCTTTTTGGCGTGAGAATAATTTTGGGAGAAAGAATACAATGGAGGATGTCCCTCTAATAGAGCATAAAAGAGGAGTGAGAATGGGGAACCTTGCTTTTTAATGTGTATTTCATTGGAATTGATTAATGAGTGTATTAGAATTTACCACCATGTATTATTATAATTTGCAATCTAAGAAACCAAATCATAACACTGTTATGAAAAAAATCCCTTGTAATAGAGCATAAAAGAGGAGTGAGAGTGAGGAACCTTGCTTTGTAATGTGTATCTTATTGGAATTGATTAATGAGTGCATTAGAATTTACCACCATGTGTTATTATAATTTGCAATCTAAGAAACCAAAATCACGACACTTGCTATGAAAAAAATCATTGGGACCACTCTATGTTCTTCCATTTTACTATGAAATAACTTCTAATCAAATTATGTCCTAATGTTCTCCTACATCAATACAATCATGTTTTATCTTTTACATCGGTGTGCATTTTTTATGAAAAAATTTGCATTACAATATTTTTATCTCATTTAACCTTATATAGAGAGAGAGAGAGAAAGAAAGAGAGAGAAGCTAAAATTGATTTAAAGTTCAAATGGATATATCAAGAAATATAAGTATTGACTATATAAAGTGATGGATGATGATTACAATGAACCTTGTAATGTGCATTGGTCATGAAGTAAGATGTGTGTTCTTTGACCTTTCATTATATACTTATTATTTACTATTTATTATGATTACTATTGTTTATTATGATTATTACATTGCCACCCTCTTAAAGAATGCTTTGTCCTCAAAGTAGAATAAATTGGATTCTTTCTAGCTAAGAATGTTTCTTTGGCAGTATCATCTTTTCTTTTTGTCTAGTTGTAAGGGTTTGACATGGTCACTGATTTGAGTGCTGACAAAATTCTTTTGTATTCTGTGCATCTTACCTTGAAGTCTTTTGACCTATTCATTTAGTGTGAATCTTTGATGTTTCTTGGTAATATACTTTCCTTGCTTTCAATGTAGTATGTTCGTTTATGTTTCTTTCCCTATTTTTATTAATTTTAAATCACTTTCCTTGAGATGGGAACTTTCAACACCATATCATTTATAAGGTTGCCCCTGCCAGTTAAACTCCATGAGTTGTTCTTCGAGGTTTGTGGCATAAGTGCCCAATTGTATCAACCATTTTGCACCTAGCACCATCTCCATTCCATCAAATGGTAGAGTGTAAAACCCTATTGTAGTTTCAATTCTTGTATTTGAATTGATAGTTTGTGACATCATCCTACTCTCTTAACTTTTTGTCCATTAGTTGTTGTAATTGTGAGGTCCTTGGTGGGATACACAAAAGGATTTAGTTATTTAGTGGCATTGATGTCTACACAGTTATGAGTACTGCCAAAATCTACTATTATTGTTATGTTTCTATTTTTTATGAATCCTTTGAGCTTTAGTGTCTTAGGATGTGATTTCACAGTCTTGGTTGCAAGTGGAATTATAGGTTTCCCTTCCTCCTTTCTTAGAACTTGGATTTTATCATCCTTTATGAAATGAGGTGGAAAATATTTTGTAGTTAGTACTTGTTTTGGTCCTTTTGAGTATTAGCTTCCTTTTAAGACACGTCATCTTCATTCCTATTTGGTGATGTGTTTGAGATTGATGCTAGTGATACTTTTACCATTTTTTCATCGTGGTTGGAATATGATTTGTATTCTATAGTGATTTATTTTCAAGATTTGAAACTTCTACTTGTTGACCATCCACTATTCTATAGTAGCATAATGAAATTTCCTCACATCTATGCCCCAGAGTCCAATTTTTACCACATTTATGACCATTGTTTTCCTTTTGTTTCTCCTTGTTTGAGTGATGATAGGTAGTAGTGTTGTAATTGCCCAATGCACTATATTAGTTGTCTTCTTAGAGAGTCTAAAAGTTACCTCACGCTGAGTACTAATATTTATTTTGATTATCTTTTCCATGTTTCTAGATTCAACCAAATTCTAGGTCTTGATAGCCTTAACTCGTTATGGATAATGTGTTTTAATCCTGAAATATACAATTTTAGCAATTGATATTTTGTAAGCTCTAGTAATCTAGTAGCCATGACTTATCATTCATGGGTATATTCATCAATTGTCCAGGTTCATCATAAATGAATGAACCCGGTAACGTTTCATCTTTTTCATCATCATGAAAATGTTTAAAAAGATATTTTGTGAACATTTGTCAGTGAACGGATAAACCACTAGTTTTATTTGACCACTAAGGGAACCAATCATAAGCATCACCTTTTAAGTATAAAGATGTTATTGATATTTTTTCTAATTCATTAGTAGGTGGGTTTATCAAAAAAATTCCTTCAATTTTTGTAACCCACATGCTATATTTTCTATCATCTAGTCCATCATATTTAGGTATATTGATTTTGATTTTACTTAGACAAACCATCTTATCTTGATATCTCTGGTAAGTGGTGTTTAAGGAATTTGGATTTGGTGGTGGTATTTGGTAGACTTAGGGTTGTGCAAATAATCCATTTGCCCTTTCGGTTAGTTGGTCAATCATTTCATTATGATCATTAAGTATCCTTGATGTTTCATCCTTGTCATTGTTTCTCATTCTTATGAGAATTTTCTATCATTTCTCAAAATCCTCCATTAGCTTATCAGTTCTCTCCTCGACCCTACTGAATTTCCCCCCAAACATTTTGGTCATTTTTCAACATTATTGAGGTGGTGTCATAAGTTGTTGACTTCATCTCTACATTGATTAACATTTGTGTGTAATTCATCATTGCTTATCATCTTGTGGTTTTCCTTTTTCTTTGCAAATTCCATTCTTTAAATCTTTATACTTGTTTATATAAACCTTTTATTAGGTGAATTTAGAAGCCACGGTGGAAACTTTAATAAAGTGACTTGATAACCCAAGTCGACCTTACCATATAATTTTTGAGGTAAAAGAAAATTAGAATCTCTACCTTACCATATAATTTTTGAGGTAAAAGAAAATTAGAATCTCTACCTTACCATATAATTTTTGAGGTAAAAGAAAATTAGAATCTCTACCTTACCATATAATTTTTGAGGTAAAAGAAAATTAGAATCTCTACCTTACCATATAATTTTTGAGGTAAAAGAAAATTAGAATCTCTAGGGGTACAACAATACTAAAAGTCACGAGGAGGAATTCATACAATTTTTAATTTAAACAACAACCGAGTATGGTGAGAGGACAAATTATTTAGCGTTGGTGATTTTGTATGCATGTGATAGAATGGAGGTGATTTATTGAAATTTGTAGGCATACAGAATGATACAGTTATTGACAGTGGAAGGATATGGTAGATGTAGAAATTTTGATCTAAGGAGAGTGTACGAATGCGATAATAATCACAACATCGTACAGATAGTGTACGGATCTATTTGTAGTTGTATGGATTTATTGTTGTTGTACACAACAATATGAACAAAGAAGTGTATAGATTAGTTGTTCTTGTATGGATCGATTTTTCTACTAAATAAGGGTTTAAACCACAAAATTAGCCAAGATTGGCTCCAATACCAAATGTAATGGAAGCTAAAATTGATTTAAATTTTCAATTGGATATACCAAGAAATATAAACATTGAATGTATAAAGTGATGAATGATAATTACGATGTGCGTAGTCTAACTGTTCTACGTTTTTTCTATTTCTCGAGGATATTTTTTCGTGGATATTTTCCCAAAATCCAGAAAGAAATTGTTAAATCTGCAGATTAGAGTGGTTATTTATGTATAATCCAAGTGCCTCGGGGGTTTTTCAGCACGCTAAATTCATTTATACATTCATAAATGCGATTTAAGGAACAAAAAATTGTGATTTCCTAAATACTTATGTCGTCGGATTCCGACGAAAAGAGAAAAAACGTAGAACTGTTAGACAATGTCATTACAATGAACCCTATGAGGGTATGTTTATATGCATTGACTGGTCACGAGGTAAGAATCATTTCCATTGACCTTTCATTATCTACTTGTTATTATTTACTATTTGTTATAATTATTATTATTTATCATGTTTATATGTGTGTGTGAGAGAGAGAGAGAAAATTCACATTGCAATAATTTTACCTCACTTTTACCTTTAAAATTATAATACATACACATTGATAAAACATTGAAAAAATGGCACATAATCAAATATATCAATGTAACATGAGTGCTAGTAGATAACTAGATATGATTTCAAATAAATAGGCTTCTAAAAGAGTGATTTGGGTTTTAGAAACTTTCTCAGCATAAATCTTTTTTTTTCACGGAAAACCTCATGGGATGCCTTCATCTCCCCCTTAATATCTAGATGGAGGGTGGCTCAGCCACCAGCCACAAAAATCACTAGTAACCTAGCAGGATTCAAACCTCAACTAGACTAAAACCAAAGACCTCACAACAAACTCCACCTTAAAATAATACTCCTAGCATAAATATTTTACAAGAACAAAAAAAACAATTAATTATTGATATTCCTCCATTTTTGAAGAAAAAAAATATTAATTTCAACTAATCCATATTATACCCATTTTCTTTCCCAAATTGCTCATTACAACAATACTTAAATAGTAAAAGACAACAATCATTAATAAAAATTCAAATGTTTGTTTTTACGAACTCAACTACTCTTTCATCATCATTTCCCCGTGATTAGATATTGGAAATATTTATTACAAAATAACCTTACGTTTTCTAAGCACCAAATCTAAACAATATCTTATCATAAAGAAGTTCATTCCCATTTCTCTTTAGTAGTCATTCATTTTCAAAGATGTTATTATGTTTCTTTTAAATGCTTACTATATATGTCGATAAATATACATATTTTGAAAATGAAAACTTTTTGAATGCTCTAATGGAGGAAGAGCTTACATAGAGGTTTAGGGTTCTTGATAAGGCTAGGATGCATAGACCAAGTAGATTATAGTCTAGATCCTAGTGAAGGGAAACCCATCTTTGTTAATGAAGGATTGGTGGTAGATAAGATGGCTAAGAGAATTGTAATGGGTTTCATAAGGAAAATTATTTAAATTATTGGAGGAGAGTATGTCTCATTCTCTCATCTAGCCAAATCAACGAGCATTCGGTGTAGTTAGCATACTATGAAAATAAATGAAAGGTATAACCTAGGAACTAACCCATTCTTAAATAAATCTATAGGTGTAGATATGACTATCCAGAAGAGATTTATTGACCTCATCTTGTCTAAAGTGGTGGAAATTATGCCATGTATTTTGGAAGGGTTTCAGAATGTAGAGATTTTGGATAGGCCATCACCAGTTGATGAGGGAATTGTGTCAGATTTAGAGGTGGCCCCTATGCAAGAGGTCATAGGTCTGGTGGTGGATAATGAAGTTTTGAAGAATCAAAGAGGTAGTGAAGACAAAGTGGAAGATAAGTTGCATTTGAACCTTGGTAGAAAAGGGAAGAAGTGTGTGAAACTAGCAAAGGGGAGAACCAAGTTATTTCTAGGTGAGGATGTAACAATGGCACGGGGTGTTGTTATATTAGTTAAAACATTGATAGGAAGGTTTTTTAATTGCCTTATCTTGGACAAAACCCTAAAGATCTAGATAGAAATGGTTTTCCAAACATTATTAGGTCACGTGCCATGTTTTCATACTCTGGTGCACATGTGGTTAGCTTTCCATTTTATATCTAACAAGTATGCAAAGGAAATCACAAAGTAGAGGTTTTATTAGGGATGCACAATTTTATCTTTGAAGGAGTGGGTGTCAGGGTTTGACCCAAGGTCTGAGAGGTTGTTGGTTCATCTAATTCGGGTCAAAATGTTAGGTCTATCTCTCAAGTTTTGGACCATTGAGATATTTAAGGATATAGGGGATAAACTTGGAACATTTTGGGATTGGAAGAGTACTTCAAAGTCGATACCTCATGTTCAATATCTCCTATCTTGGTCGATCTAGACTAAGTGCAGGTTTGGTTGAAGATATTGAGTTAGTAGTTGGAAAGAGGTCCTTCGGCCAAAGTATGAATTACATGGGTATTCCCTTCAAATGTGTCCATTGAAACAATGATGGGCATATTTTCAGTGATTGTCTTCTTAAGTTTCATAAAAGAGAGTGGAGGAAAATCTTTGGTGATGAATTTTGTTGAAAGATTAGAAAGGAGGTGGTATTTGCTAAGAAATTGCACCAAAAAGCTAGTATGCACTATGGGGGAGAGAAAAGGGAAACATGGGAGGGTTCAATCATTGGTTTAGTAGTAGGTGAAGAGAAGGATACATTGGGTCAATGCATAACAAAATTCATTGGGGCCAACATGTTGGAAGATACACATATGATGGGTGCCTCAAATACTCATAAAAAATTAGAGCAAACAGAGGGCCTTATTTGGTGTAGATCGTTCCAACTTCAGCCTTGATTGATCTAATTGTAAGTAAATTAGTTTCTCCTCTCTCAATTTTGAGTAGGAATACTAAGTTATTTTCATATAAAAACGAGGGGTCCGGTTTAGCTAAGAAGACTATTTAAAAGGTAAGGAATTTG
>JZKD02S1804996.1:74972-86201 GCA_000966675.3 Picea glauca | reverse complement strand
CTCTCGGTACTCCATGTCTAGGACCTGTGGGCCTCGAGACATGATCTCCTAGTTATCCCTAGATATCGGGGATAACAAAGCCTTCATGGAAAATTTAAATAGAGATATGAAGACCCTCTCAAAGAATGTAGTGGTTCATGAGGTCACTTTGGATTCATTTCTCTTTCATAGAATTGTTTATATTTCAAGACAACATGAAGTCTAGGCAACTTATTTAAGGGATAAAAATAAATACGTGGGGGACATAATGAAATTCAAAATTATTCTTGCCCATCCATTCCTTTTATTTTCTATCATCATTACACATTTTGTATCTATTGTAGCCGATGCAAAGAAAGCTGAAAGGGAA
The DNA here is from genome assembly GCA_000966675.3 of Picea glauca. Taxonomy (NCBI): domain Eukaryota; kingdom Viridiplantae; phylum Streptophyta; class Pinopsida; order Pinales; family Pinaceae; genus Picea; species Picea glauca. The sequence goes on along the minus strand of JZKD02S1804996.1, from coordinate 85,852 downwards.
TACGAAAATACATGTAACTGCTTATTGCAAAAGTTAAGAACCCTTAATAGGCAGTAACTTAGGAAAATATAAAGGAAGCAAGAGACCCACATTGAAGGGGCTCTTCAACTTTGTAATTTTGGAGAACTAGTAAGATAATACTGAGAAACCCTCAGGTCCATTTTGATAGAGAGAAATACATGTCTTCTGGTGGTCATTTGCTTTGAACCGTTTCAAGTGAATTCTAGGCTATATCGAAGTACCGTAGGGATTCCGTTGTGCATTTAGGCTTTTCTTTTGTCAACATAAATTTCTATAGTTGTTGTGTTTCTCTTTTATTAATTGTTCTGAGATAATGAGAATGTTTATGTATATGAATGTGTGATCTAGGTCGATATCATTTTCCACCCACCTTTTCCAACTGGCTCAAAATAGGTTTATGGTAATTTACTATTTTTAGTAGTTTTTAACTTCTGGGGCCAGTTTGAGGGCCTAAACAACTTTTTTTCATGATTGGGCACCTCAATTATAGTTGAAGGCTATGATTCATCCCCCTAAATGAATCTCCTCATCAATGCCTTTCCAACGAGCTATCATGCGGCCTAAACGAAGATCACATGAAAAAGTTACGACCCCGGGAAGTTAATGTACTAACTTACCCCAATGGGGCCCACGTGACTTTTGGCACTTCATATCCTAGGGTTAGGTTTTTGGAATTCATATTTATTGTAAAAATTTCTTCAAAGCCTCATTGTACTCATCTTCTTGCGAATGAGCGTAGCCGTCACATCTCTTCTCAGAGATAAGTTGACACCATTCTAGCAAGCTTGTTTTCAGTCTGAATTTTACAGTTTTCAACATATTTCTTATTTAATATAAGTCAATTTTTATTGTATATCTATTATTGTTCACTATGTCTCTGTGTTAACATTCTTAATCTGTGGTTTCATTTTGTTCCGCTCATAAATCCAGATCAATGGTATCATAGCAGTCTACTCCTTGTCGTTTTTTAATACATGTCCCCGACATGGTCAGGGTATAGAGAGTTGGGTCTCGAGCTTGTTTCTCTCGAGGAAAATTTCTCTCGCACACCCAAGAAACCTCCCATGGCAGGCAAAAATAAAGATGACGAGATAAGATATCCTTTCAAAATGTTGCTAGAGGAAGCCCTTGAGCGACAGAGGAATGAGACGATGGACAACTTCGCACAAATCCTTTGATGACTGCTGACAAGTGACACATCCACCTCAAGCAGAAGCGCCACCCCCTTCAAGTTACATATTAATTTTGATATTTATATATTTTAAGGTCAAATATATGCGGATGTCGTAGATAAATGGTTAAACCTTCTAGAAGGGTATTTTTTTGTCCACGACTTTTCTAATAGAGAAAATATTATATTTGCGCTCCTCAAGGCCGTTCCCCATGTCAAATATTGGTAGGAGACTTTCTATGAGAAAAATGAAATAGAAGGATCCACATTATTTGAATTTTCATCCACTTGGGATTCCTTTAGGGATGCTATTAAGGAAAAATACTACCTTGTTGGAAGTTATGATGATTTGTATACAAGATGAACCACACTGCAACAGGAAAGAGACCAAAGAGTCCTAGAGTTCACCAATGTCTTCCATACCTTGCACACCAAGCTGGGTATAACAGATTCTAAGCGAGATCTAGTGCTCAAAGTCTGCATAGATACATCCAGATAGAAATGGAGTTTTTGGACATCTCGTCCTTGGGCACAACCTATCAATAAGCCGTCAAAATTGAGTAGAAGCTTAAACAAAAGACATGACAGTTTGGGTCTAGGAACCCCTCACAACAAAAGTAGGGAAAGGTAAGCTCCAACCTACAATATAAAGGACAGAGAAAATATGGGAAACCTCATGAAAACCGGTCCAAGCCATAAGTAAAGAAGAAGAATGGGAAGACGAAGAATGATACCGTGAAGTGGTGCAACTTCCATAAGAGCCCCTGACATAAAATTGTTGATTATTGCTCAAAGAATTCATTATTGGCTGAAGTAAAATCCTATGAATCAGATGCAGGTTTTGACTCTGATTTAGAATGAGAGAAAGGGACATAGATCATTGATGCATAACCTAGTGCCACCGTTTCTACCACCGAGATCTAGCCCAATGAACTCGATGAGGCAGAGGAAGGCAAGCACCTATTTCATTCACACATGTCGGTGAAATGCACTCCATTGCACTTGATCATTGATAGTGGTAGATAGAAGAACCTCATATCAACAAAGGTCATCAAGTGTCTAGCCTTGCCGATAATGCCGCACCCATAACCCTACACTATCAGATGGCTCCATCAAGGAATTGATCTTCGTGTCAACCAACAGTGTCGCCTGTCATACGAAATCAAGCCATTCAAAGATGAGGTATTGTGTGATGTTTCTCCCCTTGAAGTTTGTGATGTTATTTTGGGCCAATATTATTTATGGAAAAATCATGTTGTATATGAGTCTAGGCCTCGCAATGTTATTATTACTTTGAATAGGAAATTGTACAGGATACCCAAGGTAGTCCCACCTAGTGCTATTTCCTTGATCTCTGCCAAGAAATGTAGGAACACCATTTCTCAGACTGAGAAGTTTGTCTTCTTCGTGATTCGCTCTCAGAGTGAGTGAAAGGTTACAACCACATCCATGGCCTCCACGATCAACCTCTCCATGCAACAGAAGAAAGTGGATAAGGTCATGGAAGAATGCAAAGACATCTTCTCATCACCTACTGGAGTACCTCTACATTGTCAGGTCAAGCATCCCATTGATATGATCCCTGGCACACCGCTAAGAAATGGGATAGTCTATCATTGCTCTCTACTAGAAAATGAGGAGATCAAGTGTCAGATCCAAGAGTTTCCCCACAAGGGGCACTTCCGACCCAACTCATCACCTTGTGGAATTCCAATCGTGTTGGTGTAGAAGAAAGATGGGACTTGACGACTCTGCATTGATTATCATGCCCTAAACAAAATCACAGCAAGGAACCAGTACCTGATTCCCCAAATCGATGATCTCCTTGATCAGATCAAGGGGGGGAAATACTTCAGTAAGACTGATCTAAAGTATGGCTACCATCAGGTCCCAATAGAACAAAAATATGTATGGAAATATGCCTTCAAGTCAAAAGAAGGTCTTTTTGAATAGTTGGTCATGCCCTTTGGTTTGACAAATGCCCCAACAAATTTCATGAGGTTGATGGAAGATATCCTGTATCCTTTCACTAATTATTTTGTGGTGGTGTATCTAGATGACATCCTCATATATAGTGAGACTTGGACATAACACTTGAAACATATTCAATAGGTTTTGCACACTCTGTGGCAACACAAGCTATATGCCAACTTGGAAAAATGCTCCTTTGACATGGATAGGGTCCAATACCTATGCTACATTGTTGATGCGCATGGTGTGCATGTTGATCTAGCAAAAATCCAAGTCATCCATGACTGGCCAACCCCAACCACACTCACCGAGCTTCAGAGCTTCTTAGGCCTTGCCAATTTATATTGCAGATTTGTGTTGGGATTTTCCCATATTGCATGGGCCCTCAGTCAAATAACCAGAGGTGGTGGCAAGGAAAAATTTGTGTGGGGCCTATCCCAATAGAAAGCATTCAATGATCTGAATCAATGCTTGTGTTCAACACCAGTGCTCTCATTACTTGACCTGCAACAACCCTTTGAGATCGAGACAAGTTCTTCTAACTATGTTGTGGGCGCAGTCCTCACTCAACACGGACACCCCATGGCCTATCATAGTGAGACACTATGATATGTCATCCGTAAGTACCCTACTTACGACAAATAAATGTACTCCATTATGAAATCCTGCTGCCAGTGGAGGCATTACATTCTCAGGAAGGATACAATCATCCACATTGATCATAAGTCATTGTAGTTCATGCAGACACAAGGAAAATTGAAAAATGACCGCCATCAGAAGTGGTCCACATATTTGCAGCAGTTCCACCTGAACATCATGTATTAAACATGAATTACCAACCGAGTCACTGATTTCCTCAACCAACCTCCATTCACAACACTCACCACAATTCTAAACTCTTACGAACGTGAGACCTTCGAGTGGCCCCACCTTTATGAGATAGATCCCAACTTCGCCAACACTTACCGGATTTTGGGTGCCAACAAAGCTTTCAATAATTTCCATATTCAATATGGGTTGTTATGCCATTTGGGCCATCTCCGTGTTTCATCATGCGAGTGAGTGAAGATGATTTGGGAAGCCCACTACAGTCAAGTGGCAAGACACTTTGGAGTGGGAAAGATAGTGGTAGTGTTGCAACGATATTTCTACTGGCCAAAACTTTGACAGGATGTCAACAAGTATATCCGGTCTTGCACTACCTGCGCTATTGCCAAACTGACCATCAAGAAACAAGGTCTATACACTCCTCTAACTAATCTTAACATGCCCTGGGAATCCATATCAATGGACTATATGTCGACCTCCCTTCCACCAGGTGGGGAAATGACTTTGTTTTTGTGGTTTTTGATCGCTTTTACAAGATGGCGATTTTGGACGCCATCATGATGGAGGACACTGCCAAGATTTTCTTTGAACGAGTGTGGGTACACTTTGAGATCCCACAAACCATTATCTCAGATCGGGAAAACATGTTCCTCAACACATTCTGATCGATCCTATGGTCATTGTTGGACACCAAGCTCACCGAGTCCACTTCCTTCCACCCCCAGATGGATGGCCAAACCGAGGTGTTCAACCAGATGATCATGCACATCCCGCACATGTACAATTCCAAGCACCCTCACACCTAGGATGAGAGTCTTCCCTATGTTCAACACATATACAAAAGAGCCATACATAGCTCAATTGACCACAACCCCTTTCAGGTGGGGTTGGGTTTTCAACTATTGGGTCCCATGGATCTTGCACTACCCCTTGTGGCCACCCAGGCAGAATCGTCGCATGCTCCAACTGCAACTAACAAAGACACCTAGTTCATTGAGAAAATCCAACACATCCGCAAATAGTTTCATGATATTTTACAAAATTCCAATGCTAAGTACAAGTAGCGCCATGATCAACACTAGGTGCCACACCAGTTTTGGGTGGGAGATAAAGTTTGGTTGCACTTGTAGAAAGAATGACTTACAGGGCCTCATCGTATGCTTTTTCCACTCCATTATGGGCCTTACATCATTACCAAGGTTGTGGGTGAAAATTCTTTTGAGATCAATCTACCCCCCTTGGATTGCACCCAGTGTTCAATGTGGACCTCCTTCAACTTTATTTTCCACCATTATTGGACACCTCGAAGATAATAAAACAATTGACATCAATAGAGATCAAACTTCACTGCATGGAATAGGAATCCACTGATCATATCGTGGACAAAAAGGTCAAGGGCACTCGCCAGTAGAGGATCTAGCTTTATCGGGTTGTCAAAGCAGGGCAACTCCTACACCAAGGTAAGTGGCTCACCTAGGGCCAAATTCAACATAAATTTATTCATATGATGGGGGAACTCAATGCAATGGAGAACATTTATTCCTAAGGAGGGAGGATTTATCCAGGTGGATATCGGTGGCCACCCACCTTTTTCAACTGGCTCAAAACAATTTTCTAGCAATTTTGGAAATTTACTATTTTTAGCACTTTTTAACTTATGGAGCCAGTTTGAGGGCCTAAACGATGTTTTTTCATAATAGAGCACCTCAATGGTATGCCAAGTCTCTAATTGAGCCCCCAAAATGAATCTCCTTGTCAATACCTTTCCAATGAGCCATCGTGCTCCCTAAACGAAGATTGTATGCAAAAGTTATGACCCTGGGAAGTTAATGTACTAACTTACCCCAACAGAGCTCACATGAATTTTGGCGCTTCATCTCCTAGGGTTAGGTTTTTGGATGTCTATGGTTTTGGCATTAATATTTGTTGTAAAAATTCCTTCATATCCTCATTGTACTCATCTTCTTGCGAATGAGCGTAGCTGTCACATCTCTTCTCAGAGATACGCTGCCACCATTCTTATAACAAGCTTGCTTTCAGTCTGAACTTTACAGTTTTCAAGATATTTCTTATGTAATAGAAGTTAAGTTTTACTATATCTCTGTTATTGTTCATTGTGTCTCTGTGTTAACATTATAAATATGTGGTTTCATTTTGTTCCACTCATAAACACAGATCAATGTATAAGTTAGATTTGTCAAGTTATTGTTTCATATATGTATGTTATTAATATTTGATTTTCTCTAACAACTATTTGAAAGAAAGTTATTGCAGGGATTTCTAGCATCTTGATATGTTCATTGGTTACCCTTAGTTTCTCCTATCTAGGATAGGATAGAATATGTATTCTTTCCGCAAGTAGTTTAGTCTGCATTTTCATACCCTTGCATTAAACCATTCATTAACCCCCCAACCCAGTAATGGAAACCGAGCCAGAATCTGGATGGGTCTCCTAATCCAAAAGGTGTAAGTCTAATTGGGATCTTGTCTTGGGGAGTACCCCTTTCTGTTGTAGGGAATTTTTCCTACATAAACAAAATTGGTGCTAGAAGGAGAGATTAAATTGTATGGCCAGTGGTAATGCGCGGCATTCGCGTGGATATACCTCTAATAACACCCCCATCGGACATTAACCTCCACTTTTTTCTCAACCTCTGAAAACATTCCTGAGTAATAAATCCATTTTGAAGATAGTAATCCTACATTTTAAAGTCTCACTGTTGGAAATCCTGAAACAAATCCTGAAACTTGGTACACTGTTCCAAAAACAGAGTTTGTTGAAACTCAGTGAATCACCTCATCTTTGGCTAAATTGATTGTCCATTTACCTGTTTCTTCCACATTTCCTAGGAGAAGAGCCACTTGAATACCCATTAACCAGTCTAACATTCATGTCGACTTCGTCAAAGACTTGGTTTAGATATCCTTGCAGAAGATACCTCAGCCTTTGGACCAAATGCCTCCTACCCCTCCATGTTCTAGTCCTCCCGACTCTCAACCTCATTCTAAATTTGAAGAAGATGACGAAGAAAACCCCCACATGGCTAGAAATAAGAATGTCATACCTGCATGGATGTCTCAGGGAGCCTTAAATATTCCCAGAGAAATGCATGACTTACCCAAGCGTCCAAAGAGACTTCTTCCTAAGTTTGACTCAGAGAAGTCATGTTCCCTGAAAGGCCACATTAAGAACTTCTATTTAGTAATATTGTTACTTGATTTATGACACAAATATGTAGTTTGTAGACTATTCCCTTATACTTTCGAGAATAAGCATCCACATGGTACTATAATCTCCCAATTGGACATATAAGGAGTTGTGATAATTTTGAGAAAGCTTTTATCGATAAGTTCAGATATGAGAAAACCCATGCAATGTTGTTCAAAGAACTAGTGCCTCTTAAGGTGGAAAAGAAGGAGAAGGTGAAAGATTTCAATCAACATTTTACTACTATCCTAAACAAGTTCCTTACTGATGTGGCCCCTTGTTGAGGCATTAACCGTAGAATACTATACCTCATCTTTGTACCCTCCATAGGCATGTTTTTCAAGAAAGATGAAAAACTAACTTTAACATAAAACTTTGAAGAGGACAATGAAGTGGAAAAGGAAATGTTGCCTCTAGGAAGTCACCCAACTGTCAAGGAAAAAAAATCGGTTGGTAAGAAACCTTTGCTCCTAACCAAACCTCCTGAAAAAGAATCAAAAGACTTAGACAACGTGGTTAAATTAGTCAAGAAACTGTCCAATGAAGTAGTATATATTCAAAAGAAATTCGACGAAGGATCCTCTAAGAAAAAATATTTTTGTCCTTTCTTCAAAAGGATGGATAATTCTCCCAAGCCATAAGAGACCCCAGGTATTACCTTGAATCTTGATGATTTCGATATGGAAAATTTCTATTCTGATCATTAGTTGAACCATTCCGAGAAGACTTTCCCTCAATGGATTAAATCCATGACCCTGGTCATTAACCAATTGTTATATCAATAAGCCACTACTTGGGATCAAACTCAAGAGACAAGAAATGAGGAAGAAAGTGAAGAAAATGAAACTACTAAGGAATTTTCCTTGTTCTTGTGGGACTGGTGCTTAGATTCTCACGATGAAAAGGTAGAAGAAATTTATGCAGGTGACACTCAAACTAGGAAGGTTGATCTGAGAGATTATAACCTACGTAGTAAAGGGGTAGTGACCAACACTCCTCTACCTTCAAAAACTGTCATTGCTCCTAGGAAGATAAACCCCCCCACGAAAGATCAAAAACAAAATAATCCTTCATAGGCCAGTACCACCCCCAACATTTCACAGCCAATAAAAACTATGAATAGTTATGTAAGCCACTCTTTAGAGTACAATGTCATCGATGACATGAATAAAAATAAGGACAATATTTCACTATTTGATATCTATACTCTTTTGCAATAAAGAGACATGATTCTTAACACATTTAAATCTTCACCCTCTTAGAAGAAAACAACAACAATAGAAAACAACAACCCCAAAACTATTGAACCCAAAAAGGAATATCAAAATGATAATAAAGCCACTGTAAACACAACCACCATAGGCTCACACTCTAGGTCTTAGGTTCCATTGTTTCTTCAAACATTTGAAATTTATAATTTCAACATGCATAACTACTTAGTGGATTCTAGTGCTTCGTCAAATGTTATGCCATATTCTATCTATTAGAGGATTAACACTATCTCAGAGAAGAGTACAACCATAATTATATAACTGGATAGATATGATGTTAAGATTATGGATGAGCTCAAGGATGCCATGACTAGATTAGATTTTGATCCTAGAGTTCATCAAGTGATTGATATCATCGTAGTAGATATTCCAAAAGCTTATGGTTTGTTGTTGAGTAGGGGTTGGTTTGTGAAACTGCAAGGCTACTTCTCCATTGATTGGTCACACCTATGGCTTCCATACAAATGATATAAAAACTGGATAAAGGTAGACAATGAGGCCCACATGAAACACGTTGTAACTGAACTTGAAGGTAAGAACGAGCCTATCAATGTTTCCCACACAACTTTGGGGAATTTGTTTTTGGAAGATGACCATGGTTGTTATATAGTGCAACCATATTCATTTCAAGAATATGAACATTTTTAATTCCTTCATTGCACTCAGACTGGTGTGAATGACTTTAAAATAGTAGAAATAAATACTTTTTGTTTTACTAACTGAACTATAGGAACTGAAATTTGGACCTTTTTTTTTATGGCTCCAGATCTCAAGAAGGACCAAAGGCAGGTTCCGTATTGATAGACCCTGAAAATCACAAAACTCTAATATCCCATCGCCTAGAATTCAAATGCACCAATAACACAACTGGATACAAGGGATTGGTTCAAGGTTTGAAAAAGGCCATTGACCTCAAGGTACGATGCTTAAGGGTTTTTCGTGATTCATAAATTATTGTCAGATAGGTAAAAAAATCCATACATTGCTTGTCTCCTCACCTTAAGAGATACCAAAAAGAGGTGTGGAAGCTTATAAATGTTTTCGATGCTTTTAACATCACTTCTATCCCTCGCTTTGAGAATGTTATTGCTAACACTTTAGCTAATGAAACATCTATATTCACTCCTTTGAACAACTATTTGATTGTCAAATTTATTTTCAGGCCTTCTATACCTTACAATGTCACAAACTAGAGAGTGTTCAATGATGATTCTAAATTAATAGACTTCCTCACCAATGTAGACATGTTCCAATATTCTGTGATAGATGATGAGGCACACCAACATGATTTGAAGAATTATCAGAATGAAATGAACACGATCAAGAGTAATTGCATCCTAAGGAATCTATTAACTCTTGAAAATCTTTTTGACTTACAATCTAGATTCACAACAGTAATGAATCCCAAGAAAAAACAACTCCACTATGATGCATTCCTTGGTGAACCTTGGCACTCTAAAACAACCAAAGTTCATCAACTTAGGCACTTTCTATTTGGAAGTTGAGATTCACACTTTCACGCAGTTGTTCAAAAAGTGTCAGGATGTGTTTGCATGGACTTACGAATACCTAAAAACATATGACACCCATATCATACAACACATTATTCCCATAAAAGATGGTGTCAAAAATTTTCAATAAAAACTCAAAAAAATACATCCTACTCTTGAACCTATGATCCAAAAGGAGTTGAAGAAGTTGCTAAATGTCTGAATTATCTTTAAAGTTAGACATTCGACATGGGTATCTAATCCGATACCAATAAGGAAGAAGTATGGGGAAATCATATCATGTGTAGACTTCAGAAATATGAATCAAGCTTATGACAAGGACAATTACCTCATTCTCCGTATGGAACACATACTCCAACTTGTCCCTGGTTCACAGATGTTTTCTCTGTGAGATAGGTTTTCTGGATACAATCATGTTGTCGTAGAAAAACCCAGTCAATTAAAGATCACTTTCAAAACTAAGTGAGGGACATTCATGTATTATAAAATGCCCCTTGGCTTGATCAACATGGAAGTGACTTTCCAAAGGGAAATGCACATGGATTTCAAAGGTCTAATCAGTCAAAGTGTGGTGATCCAATGATGTCATAGTGTATTCAAAGAAAAGGAATGATCACCCGCACCATCTAAAATAGATTTTCGAAAGATGTAGAAAGTATGAAATATCTCTAAATCCAAAGAAGAGAATATTTGTTCAGTAAGATTTATGTGGGAAGGAATGTTTTGAGGATTCGAAGAAACCACAATATTGTTTATCGGAGGTCGACGTTTCAAGTCCATATCAGGACCCATCATCAGGACATCTAAGCCTGGGTAAAGAAGAAACTGAAGAGCGAAGATATATAGTGACCCACGGGGGGGAAAACTTAAAAGTTTTGAAGTCGACTTCTAAAAACCTA